>JAQRGA010000110.1:0-146126 GCA_029237695.1 Conchocele bisecta
GTGTAATCGATCGTATTTCCTCTCCACCATATGGAACCGACTCGAGAAAACACAAATTAAATCGTTTATTTCTGAATGTGACATAATCATCCGATTCTGACAAATATTGCACCAGAGCAATCGCCTCATCGATACACTCAATTTGATATACGACATGAGCATATTTGTCAAAAATAAAATTTGACCACACGGGCCAAGCCCATTTTTGACCCCGCCCCGGGGTCACCATTTTAACACCTTTGAAAGAGCATTCTACGTCGATCATTCCTACCAAGTTTCGTCGAAATCCGGCTGGCGGTTCATGAGAAGAAGATTTTTTAAGAATTTGTGCTATTTTTAGACGGCGGCCATCTTGGATTAGCGACGACCCATGGCTTCACCCATGAACCATAACTGTGAAGTTTGGCCACCATGGGCCAAGCGGTTCGTGTGAAGAAGAATTTTGAAATCTCTAATAAAAGAACGACCTCTTGACCTTTCGGCGGCCATCTTGGATGACATGACCATCCAATTTCGACAAAAAATGTACCAGAGCGATCGCGTTTTTGATACCTTCGATTTGATATAGAGATGACCATATTCGGTCAGAAATAAAATTTGATCCCACGGGCCACGCCCATTTTCTACCCCGGGGTCACCATTTTAACAACTTTGAAAGAGGCTTTGAGCATTGTACAACAATCATTTCTACCAAGTTTCGTCGAAATCCGGCTGGCGGTTCATGAGAAGATTTTTTAAGAATTTGTGCTATTTTTAGACGGCGGCCATCTTGGATTAACGATGACCTCCATTTTAACAAATCTGAAAAGGCTTCACCCATGGACCATAACTTTTAAGTTTGACTACCATGGGCCAAGCGGTTCATGTGAAGAAGAATTTTGAAATCTCAAATAAAAGAACGACATTTTGACCTTTCGGCGGCCAGTTTTGACCCTGGGGTCACCATTTTAACAAGTTTGAAAGAGCAGTGTACATCGATAATTCCTACCAAGTTTTGTCGAAATCCGGTTGACGGTTCTTGAGAAGAAGAGTTTTGAAGAATTTGTGCTATTTTTAGACGGCGGCCATCTTGGATTACGTAATGACGTCATTTTAACAATTTTGTAATCCCCCTACATAAGGAACATGACCATGAAGTTTGGTGACTATAGGCCCAATGGTTACTGGGGAGAAGACTTTTGAAAATGTCCACGGACGACGATGGACACATTGCGGTAACAATAGCTCACATGAGCTTCGCTCAGGTGAGCTAAAAATACGGACGGACGCCATTGTGATCACTTTGTCTCGCTTTCCGCAAGCGGGCTCAACAAGAATGCTATTATTCGTACAAAGTATAAATGGTGTTGTCTTAGGAGACTATTCTAATGTGTATCCATTCTTCATCTACATTGCTTGGCCCTAAATGATACTCTTTTGTGTTGATGGGCCGTTAAGCACCATTCCATTCCTATTCGAATGTGCTGCCAAAACTGTGTTATTATTAAGAAATAAATCAAATTTAATGTGACAAAAAGCATCAATATTTTTTTTGGACAAAATATTAGAATCGTCTAAGGAGACGATTCTCATGTGTTGCCAACCCTATTTTATTAAGAAATCAACAAATGTGAAAAGAAAACATGATTATATTGGTATTTCATTACAAAACATATTTTGACAAATGTTTCCGCCGAACTCTAAATGTCACACTTCGTAAGTGAAACTGGATTACCGACTGATGATTGTAAACACAATCAGGTGTGCAGCTAGACCGAAAATGGTATGTCGCAACTGTGCTAGTTGGGGATGGGTGGGTACGGCGTCATATTTTGTATACGCCCTTTGGATTTTAGATATATTTGTAAGCTGTATCACAGCGTAGGCATTGACACACCCAATCTTCTACCCTCCACTACGGTGTTCCATTTAGGCCATCGTAATATCGCTATGGAGTCGATACTACGATATTAAATGTACGATACTACGATATGGCCATAACACGAAGCCACGATGACGCGATATCAAGATGACGTGTAAGTTAGATCACGGTTCATCCGCATGTACGAGGAGATACTCCGCGAGCTTTAGCAAGCGGAATATCAGTCTACATGCCGACAAACGTGATCTAACTTACACGCGAGCTGTGTACTATAGTCATAACATCGTCATCGTGCATGTCCATCCGGAAGGCGATATCACGATGACGATAGCGATAGTACAATATTATATCATAGTACATGTATCGATTAAAGGTATCGCGTTCGTAGTTTTGACAAAACAGGGTATCCTGGTCTGTGTGTGCGCAAAGCTCAATTTCAAATTGCAGTCGCGAAAACGAGATATTGAATACAATAGAATATCACGTTTTCGTCTCGCGATTTGGTCTCGCGTTTTCGCGATCTTGAGTATATATCGACGATGCGATGCAGTAACCAATAACGTATCGAAATATGTTTTTTTTCTCCAATAAAGATGCAGGGATGCATCCAGGATTATAATAGATGGGGCATATGCCCCCCTTGTTTTTGAAAATAGGGGCAACACTGATGCGGAGCTGAGCGAGCTTAGCGAGCGAGTTTCCTAGTGGGGTCCGGGGGCATGTTCCCCCTTGAAAATTTTGAAAAAAATGGTGCCCAATGGTGGTATTTTATATCTCGAGACCTAAATACTGATGTAAATATGGCATTTTTTTAAGCAAAACTTGCAAATTTCTCTGTAACTACTGTATACCCATGAACCAATGTGTTGTTTTTTTTTATTTTTTTTTCACAATAGTGAATACGATTACTACATGCGATTGTACTCATCAAAATTGATGTTAGCTTTGCAAAAAACTTAAATAAAGTTTGATCGTGATTTCCACTGCCGCTAGCCATGCTTTTCACGCTCAGCGATGGCCACCAGATCAGCATGTACGATTTTACAACAGAATGCCGACTACACACCTCAGCATCCAATCAGATCGAATTACGCTATCAGCCAGTTTGGAATGATACACCATGCCCTGTCTGCGTGATTGAACCAGATTCCAAATCAATAGCCTGTTTTACTATGATACCCACGACCAGCAGCGCAACACAAATTTATTGTAAACTATTTTTCTGAAATAGACTATAAGTCTGCACAGCAACTGCATTTGGATACACCACAAACGACACCTCGTGTATATAATTATATATTATAGGGAAAATAGCACATACCGTGTCTGGGAGTAAGATTAAGTATAAGTTAGATAATGTGTTCGAGTCGAATATGGTTAGTTAACAGCGCATGAGGGAAATTTAGGGGGCCGGAAATCGTCCAGCCGCTAGGCGAGACGTATTTCGGCCGCCTTAAATTCCCCCACGGGCTGTTAACTAACCATATTCAACGAGACGACATTATCTAACTAATTTATTGCACGGATACGCCTGAGATAAAATTATATATTTTGTCGAATTTATTGTAAGTTTCATACAAATACTATAATTACACAATTTAATTCCAGCCATTCCTCTTGGGTACCCCACTTTTGTTTACATTTCCGCAGACATGTCCTCAATACCCTGCGGTCACGTGACCAGTTAAAAGTGACAAAAATATAGCAGGCGTCTGTTATCTGGTTCACAATCTTACCGAAGCTGGATTACTACGTTTGCATGCAATCAGTCATTCAGTGTATAACCAACACAGCATGCACACCTGCACTGCGTTATCAGTGACTACGGTGTTCGTGGTTCTATAACAATTATATCACTCCACGAGCTGTTAGTGTTATTGGCATTTTCGTAGCACTAATTAATAGTATTTTTGTATTTTCGTAACACAACGCCATGAAACTTCATATTCGGGGTATTGATCCGTTTGTCGCCCAGTCACTTGTAGCCTGTCGATCATGAATGGGTCATGTTATCAGGGCATGACTGGTTAAGGGTGACGCACCGATATTGCTCTACTTAATTTATTGTTGATATTTGCGCATGCGCAGGTTATCCTGACATGTTGCATAGGCGTTAATCTCAAGCATATAACACACGCTAGACAGTGCATCTCCGTGAATTAACACACGGGGGAAGTGGGCCAGACAGGTCCAGACAGTGATCTCCGGCAGTTAGCGCACTGCGGAGATCAAAGGATTTCGCCGTATCCGTGCAATAACAGAATTTCCCCTAGCTGTAAAACCGAAATCCACGGAAAACACAACAAAAAATGTTATTTACGGTACCATGTATACATGTCACGCTGTGACACATTTACATTACAACATGCACAACCTATTATAAACCAGGCTATTTATAGACAGTCACAGTCATACAGCTGTGGCAATGACATTGTTTCAGTGTTACTTGACTGCTTTGATGTCGGGCCGCGGCTTGTCGGAACTATGACGTCATGCGTATTCAGGCACGTGCCCAGATTGGCCTCGATAACGTTATCACTTGTTTATAGATTTAAATGGTTTAAATCGACTCGAAGCTTACGTTCAACGGCCGCACAAACTCGATTGAACTGCACGCCTTCCAATGATTTAAATATGCAGCGCGTTTAAATAGTCGATTACGTTTTTTTTAATGTGCGCACTGGTCATTTAAAAAGGGGCCCATCCGTGATTTTTTGCGTGATGTCGGGCGCAAGAAAATCAATAATTTGCGGCATTGACAATAATTAACGGGGATTGCCGCAATCGCGCGTCCTGGATGCACCCCTGAAGATGTATTGGCAGTACATTAGAATCGTCTCCTAAGACGATTATCATGTTTTTTTAAAGTAATATGTTTTTTGTTGTCCACATTTGTTCTATTTCTTAATAAAAATATGCTTTGGCAGCACATGAGAATCGTCTCCCAAGACAATGTGTATGGTGTCCTGTTGGGGACATGTGACAACCTCGCGTTTTCGCGATTTTTCTCGCATAGGTTGAGATCGCGAAAACGCGAGATTCTATCATATTCAATCTCGCATTTTCCCAACCTCGCCGCGCTATCTAGCGTTTTTGCTTCGCGATCTCGCATGCGTGTTGGAAGTACAGTCTACCCACACGCATGCACAAAGCGCAATTTCAACATGTATGCTTTCGACACATGCATGAGCAAAACTAACCCGAATTTTCTGCTGTAACGCCGAGATAGTCACCCAAAGTTACAGACAGGAAAATCGTAGTTAGAGCAAAACGTATTTTCAAAAGCGTATTTTCGCCTCGCGATTTCACAGTCGAGCTATTTGGTCTCGCGTTTTCGCGATCTTGTGTATATATCGACGATGCGATGCAGTAACCAATAACGTATCGAAATATGTTTTTTTTTCTGCAATAAAGATGTATTGGTAATACATTAGAATCGTCTCCTAAGACGATTATCGTGTATGTCAAATTATGTTTTTTGTTGTCCACATTTGTTCTATTTCTTAATAAAAATATGTTTTGGTAGCACATGAGAATCGTCTCCTAAGACAATGTGTATGGTGTCCTGTTAGGGACATATGACAACCTCGCGTTTTCGCCATTTCCCTCATAGGTTGAGATCGCGAAATCATATTCAATCTCGCATTTTCGCAACCTCGCCGCGCTATCTCGCGTTTTTGCTTCGCGATCTCGCATGCGTGTTGGAATGTAGTCTACCCACACGCATGCGCAAAGCGCAATTTCAACATGCATGCTTTCGACACATGCATCATCATGCATAAGCAAAACAAACCCGAATGTTCTGCTGTAACGCCGAGATAGTCACCCAAAGTTACAGACAGAAAAATCGGGTTAGAGCAAAACGTATTTTCAACCTGTCGACTGTCAGCTGATGGACATTGAACATGTCGCTATTGTGTATTATTTTGAGTTGGCTGACGGACGAGTTGGTCGAAGGGCGAAACGGAGGTCGGTCGTAAAATCAGCGAATAATAACGGGAGCGATACGATTTCTAATTACCTCTAAAGTAATAATCGCACTTTCCATTTACCGCACTTACCATTTACCGATCTGTTGGCAATGGATAATTATACCGTATTTACGATGTCTGCAAATTTCGATTGGAAAACTAAGATTATATATATAAACGTGACGTGATGCATGTGCATAGGCCGATGTTACGATACAGATGTAAAAGATAAATCCACTTTAGACAACAGGTATCCTCTCGAATATTCTCCAGTCGGCACGGATCGCCACGAACATTAAACTATCGGGCGCGTAAGACCGCCTGCTGAGCTGCAGGAGTACTTTGCCCCATGGCATGTAAGTGGTCCGTCTTTGTCCGTTTTCGTCAATCTCTGTCCGTTTTCATTCGTGACGGACATTCGTGCCGAATAAAAACGGAATTCCGCTAGCGGAAAACAACATTTGCTCTTTCCGTCTAAGCTGTACTGTATAGGCGAGTTCCAATTGTCCACATCGCGTGGGGTTTTGTTTCAATGGTGGCGCATGGGGAGTTTTGTACCTTTCTAAGTACTATTATATTTACACCCGGGCGCTGTGAGCACAAAGTGTTCTTTATATCAGAGACATGTCCTGCCCCTCTTCCCCCCCCCCCCCCCCGCGTCAAAAGGTTCAAATGACGTGCCACGCCTCTCAGATTGCAGGGTGGAGATTGACCCAAGCAGACCCCCCTAGCAACATCAGGCCCTTTTGGGCCATCAATACTGCCCCCCCCCTTCCCGCCAAATATTTTCGCGACTCCGATGTCTGAATTATCCAATATGTGGGTTTCTGCTTCAAATGGTATACATGTATAAAAATAAATCGCACCTTTGCATTTTGGAACACACTCATGCCGCCATTAACATGACCTTGACCTGTTTTACCTTCACATTTTTTACTTCAGAAAGTTTGTACCAGCTTCTTTATCATACTATACCTTTAATATTACTTGATACATCACTGTTGGAATTGTGATATGGTGGAGAGTGTCAGTGATACGGTGCAGACAGGGTATATACATGTGTGGCCAAGATGGAATCGCGAGACGACAGCAGGTAAGTGTCAGTTTAATTAAATATTGTACAGCTTACATGGTATTATCAGCAACGTATCTGGTATGTCCAAACGCAGACATGAATATGATGTCAAATTATCAAGCATACAATACTAATGACACCGTATTTTCTGAATAATTCTATTGCAAAGATACGACACCTTTTTGTACACGAATTTTGAATCGAGAGAGCGTGATGAAAGTGGCAACTTCTGGTTAACACGCACGTGTTATTATCACAATTTCTGATTGATCTCGTTATGGTTTGTACCGCCTGTTATGGTGTCGAGTTTCAGTAAGAGATTGAATAAAAGGAGTGATAAGGTGTTTCGCGAAAACACGCTACGGTTTGTACAGGTGAGGTGATACACTTAATAATTTGCAACATTCTTTGACAGCACTTCAGAATCAATTTCATTGGAAATGATTCTGAAGTGCTGTCAAAGCATGTTTTTTTCTTAGAAATAAGGCAAGATATAAAAGCAACAGCAGACAACAATTGTTGTGAGTAGCGGTCTAAGGGTTAACATGATAATTACTCACCCATTACATAATTTGGCAAAACATTTTACTGAGAAAAAATAGCAATTTGATTATCTATCCAAATAATCCGGTTACAAGCTAAAATTTTACGAGATATATAGAGGTTATTTGAATCATTTGAATATTGTAGACCCTGATCGCACAGGACAGGTCATATTTTAATTTTCAAAACTGGGGGAAATACCAGTTCTCAAACAGTGTAGACCCCGATCTGATTGTGCGGATGTACAAGGAGATCTGGGTCACAGTACGTAAGAACCATAGGACAGTAAGTAACAATTACCTGCTGTGGGCACACAGCCGGGCCGAAGACAATATGTGCAGTCTGTAACCCAGAGTCGAACAACCCGTACGGTCACTATCTCCTGTGTATAAAATGCATGGTATGAGTGGAACATCAACAATAACCTACCGCACACAAGAATTACTGTTTACATAGTTAAAACTAGATGGCTGCGGCCAGCATATCACGCATGCCGAGGTATTTCATGGAGTCAACATCGAAACGTACAAAACGGGGAGATAATCCATGATATCGATGTCAAATAATAAATCATTGACAAAAGTGTACTTATTTCCACTCCATAAGGAATCTACATACAAAGTATCAAGCCTCTAGCTATTACCATACGGTTTAAAAGGTTTACGAGTTGCAAGACAAACCCGTAACCCTAACCCCAACAATTCTAAATCAAACAAGAGGGCCATGATGGCCCTAATTCGCTCACCTGACTCCATGAACACCAGAGGAGAATGTGACATTGAGTTCATATATGTGTTTTAATTGTGCTATTTTTAGATGGCGTTCATCTCCGATTAAGCGAGGACTCATTTTACCAAATCTGAAAATGCTTCACCCAAGGATCTTAACTTACTATGAAGTTTGGCCAGCATCGGCCATGTGGTTCCTGAGAAAAAGACGTTCAAAATCTCGAATAAATGGACCTTTTGGATGCCATCATGGATGACATAATCATCCGATTCAAACAAATATTGCACCAGAGCAATCGCCTCATCGATACCATCAATTTGATATATGACATGACCATATCTGGTCAAAAATAACATTTGACCCCACGGGCCACGCCCATTTTTGACCCCGGGGTCACCATTTTAACACCTTTGAAAGAGCATTCTACGTCGATCATTCCTACCAAGTTACGTCGAAATCAGGCAGGCGGTTCATTAGAAGATTTTTTACGAATTTGTGCTATTTTTAGACGGTGGCCATCTTGGATTAGCGACGACCTCCGTTTTAGCAAATCTGAAAAGGCTTCACCCATGGACCATAACTGTTAAGTTTGGCCACCATGGGCCAAGCGGTTTGTGTGAAGAAGAATTTTGAAATCCCTAAAAAAAGAACAACCTTTTGACCTTTCGGCGGCTATCTTGGATGACATGACCATCCAATTTCGATAAAAAAAATGTACCAGAGCGATCGCCTCTTTGATACCTTCGATTTGATATAGACATGACCATATTCGGTCAAAAATAAAATTTTACCCCAATTTGATCCCACGGGCCACGCCCATTTGTGACCCCGGGGTCACCATTTTAACAACTTGAAAGAGCATAGCACATCGATCATTACTACCAGGTTTCGTCGAAATCCAGCAGGCGGTTCATGAGAAGAAGATTGTTTAAGAATTTATGCTATTTTTAGACGGCGGCCATCTTGGATTACCGATGACCTCCATTTTAACAAATCTGAAAAGGCTTCACGCATGGACCATAACTTTTAAGTTTGGCTACCATGGGCCAAGCGGTTCATGTGAAGAAGAATTTTGAAATCTCTAATAAAAGAACGACCTTTTGACATTTCGGCGGCCATCTTGGATGAAATAACAATCCGAGTTTGACAAAAAATGTACCAAAGTGATCGCCTCATTGATACCTTCGATTTGATATATAACATGACCATATTCGGTCAAAAATAAAATTTGACCCCACGGGCCACGCCCATTTTTGACTCCGGGGTCACCATTTTAACAATTTAGAAAGAGCATTGTACATCGATCATTCCTGCCAAGTTTTGTCGAAATCAGGCTAGCGGTTCATAAGAAGAAGATTTAAGAATTAATGCTATTTTCAGACGGCGGCCATCTTGGATTCGCGATGACCTCCGTTTTAACATATCTGAAAAGGCTTCACCCATGGACCATAACTTTTAAGTTTGGCTACCATGGGCCAAGCGGTTCATGTGAAGAAGAATTTTGAAATCTAATAAAAGAACGACCTTTTGACATTTTGGCGGCCATCTTGGATGAAATAACCATCCGATTTCGACAAAAAATGTACCAGAGTGATCGCCTCATTGATACCTTCGATTTGATATATAACATGACCAAATTCGGTAAAAAATAAAATTTGACCCCAATTTGACCCCACGGGCCACGCCCATTTTTGACCCCGGGGTCACCATTTTACAGCTTTGAAAGAGCATTGTACATCGATCATTCCTACCAAGTTTCGTCGAAATCCGGCTAGCGGTTCATGAGAAGATTTTTTAAGAATTTATGCTATTTTTAGACGGCGGCCATCTTGGATTAGTGATGACCTCCATTTTAACAAATCTGAAAATGCTTCACCCATGGACCATAACTTTTAAGTTTGGCTACCATGGGCCAAGCGGTTCATGTGAAGAAGAATTTTTAAATCTCTAATAAAAGAACGACCTATTGACCTTTCGGCGGCCATCTTGGATGACATAACCATCCGATTTCGACAAAAAATGCACCAGAGTGATCGAGGCCTCATTGATACCTTCAATTTGATATATGACATGACCATATTCGGTAAAAAATAAAATTTGACCCTAATTTGACCCCACGGGCCACGCCCATTTTTGTCCCCGGGGTCACCATTTTAACAACTTTGAAAGAGCATTGTACATCGATCATTCCTACCAAGTTTTGTCGAAATCCGTTTGGCGGTTCTTGAGAAGATGTTTGAAGAATTTGTGCTATTTTTAGACGGCGGCCATCTTGGATTACGTAATGACGTCATTTTAACAATTTTGTAATCCCCCTACCTAAGGACCATGACCATGAAGTTTGGTGACTATAGGCCCAATGGTTACCGAGGAGAACACGTTTGAAAATGTTCACGGACGACGGAAGACGACGACGACGACGGTGACAATGCTTATTTTCCAGTTACTTGCAAACACTGAACATCGAAAATTGGGAATTCAAGCATTCATTTGCCAATGAAATTGTTGTTGTTTTTGTGTTGTTTTTTCATGTATCGATATCCACGGGCACGTAATTTTAATACAATGTTTTAAAAAGATGAATTTGTTTACGTATTTATGGTCAGAAATATTCTGAAACGATGTAAACACGCAACAAGAAGGTGGACATGTTATTGAACACCAATGTATGATCAGCCACGCAGTGCATCACGTGACTTTCATGTATCGATCCCGGATTATTTGGATATCTTACAAAAATTTCCTCATTAAAATGTTTTGTTAAATTATGTAATGGGTTAATAAATAATATGTTGAACTCCTTGTTGCATTTTTAAATCGTTTCAGTATATTGTGTTGTTTTTGCAATGTTTGCATGTTTTTATTTTGTTTGTACATCATACTAAATAAATTGTTCATATGCGCAGGAATTGTGTTTGCATTAATCCGCAATGCCCGTGTATTCAGCAAGTTGGGTGTTTTAGATCATTTTTGTTGAATTATAGCAATTTGTCATTATTTGGAAAACGTATTTGTCCCCATCCCACCGAACAGCTAGTTGCGGGTGCGGGTTAAGTACTGTCATCATGATTGGATATTTGACCTTGTTTTATTATTCTAATACGAGAAAATGAGCAACTAGCGTCAATGATGCTGTAATCAACGCACCGTATGCCAGCTGGCTCTCAAAAGAAATGTGACACATCGTATCTATTTTGTCTCACCGTACAAACCGTAGCTTGTTTTAGCGCAACACCGTATCCTTTTATGCAGTTGCTAACGGATACTCTACACCGTAACAGGCAGTACAAACCATAATAAGATAAATCAGAAAATGCCATAAAAACATGTCATATCCTGCATGTAGAGAGCTGACACTTTCCACGGATCAATTAGACTGTATTTACTCGACATCGCCACCGAAAAGGGACAATAACACGCGTTAGTTATCCAGAAATCGGCACTATCATCATGCTCCCTCGATTCAAAATTCACGTACAAAAAGGTGTCATCTTTGAAAGCGAATTATTCAGAAAATTATTATTATTGTGAGCATGATCGTTGGACATTATATTCGTTTCTGCGTCTGTTTGTTTGTTTATTAGTGTTTAACGGCCTATCAACAGCTATGGTCATGTAAGGCCGAGTAAACAGGTTCGATCCCATTTTAACCTGCTGCATTGGGGGGAACATCCCAAAATCAGAACGGAATATTTACATCGATAACAAATATATTCAGCCCTGAAATTAGAATAACCGGACCTGGTGCCAGGTCCATACCACACCACAGTCACTTGGCCCCTTCCCCTAAAATAGGATTACGAATATCGTAATACTCACATAAGGGGTATAACCAGATTGCCAAAGACGTACGTGAGGGCCAAACCAGGTCTCCAGTCGGGAAGAACACCGATCGTTAAATTAACCCATCGTGTGCTCCCACCTGCCACCCACTTTCTGCGTCTGTACATACCATATATGTTGCTGATTATGTCCTGTAAATTTTTAATTAAACTGACACTTACCTGCTGTTATTCAGCTACGCCATCTTAGCGACATGTATATACACCGTAGCGCAATACCGACAGTGATTTAATAAGGAAAAAAATCAGTAATACATTTGTAAAAGTAAAATACATGTACGCACTGAATTTGAAATCTGGGGGTATGATACTCTTTAGGTACACAACTAATACAATTTACGTCAGCTCCCGCGAATTACTCATATTTAGTATGAGCAGTATAAAATTGGTCCGAAAGTTCGGAACGGTGAATGTGTAGATAATTGACGATTTCTATTGTGTGTAATGATTGAGCATTAGTAGTTGCACAAACAATATACATTACCCATAACCAACGAAATCCACCCAAATACCCATATGACACCAACATTCTAACTATCTGTTCAAACACGTGTGCTTTCAAGGAGTATAGTTAAATGTATAACGATCTAGATATGACGGGTGTTTCATTGATGGAACGGCGAACAGTGCAGATCCTGATCAGACTGTACTGATGCATAGGCTGATCTGGATCTACACTGGCCACAAAAAGCCCATAAGCGCAATTTCTCCAGTCGCAGCCACAATAATCACAAGACCCATTTTGTCTATCGATGATTAGTTGCATATTCTGGTGTCCAAATAGTCCAAATAGTTCCATCACTCGCAGAGAGCGGTGTGTTATAAGAATGCAGGTTATTACAAAACATGTATTCGTCACTGTCTGTGAGCACAGCTGGAAGACTGACCTGTGACAAAAACAAATTCCCATTACCCCACCCACATGGCCTCGTACTGTACTGTTTATAGTAAACAGTACTGATTTAATAAGAAACGAGGCTGTGTTGAGTTTTTTTATGAAATCATTCAACGACTTTACTATAAACAGATGCTCTTACAAGAGTGATGCTTTAATATAATATTTATCAAACAAATTATTTATTTCATTAATACAGGTCATATTAAATCAACACAAATGTTAGATTATATTTACTGCAGAACCACAGCATCACAGCCCTACTGATCAGATAACCCGTTCACCCCTAAATAACGGGAATGAAGTTTGATATGTCAATTTTCCGACGATTATATACTCGTCACAAAACGATGTTTATGAGAAAAGGGTGTTATTTTATCTAAAAAAATATGAAAATTAATTGCAAAAAGTGCAAATCCTGATGTGACGGCACGTGACGAGCCGGCTCATCTGGATCTACACAGTTTACAAACATCGCTATAAAAGTATGTATTGATGGAAGGGTTAACGTGTTTTCTGTGGCGGTCTCGTTTGTCAGGCTCTACGCAGAGGGGATGCGACGGGTGCGTACACAATCCCCTTAAAGGAACATGCCCACTCGGTAGGCACAATATGCTCTTTATATGAATTAAATAAGTGTATAATTGTGTCACTATGCCACCAGTTCTAAAAATTAAGACTTGACTTGATGCTTACGTTTAACGGCCGCACTGACTCTATGGACTTGCATGGCGTCTGCATAAAGCAGAAACAAAGAAGAAGAAAACAAAGTGTTGAGGCCCGCCAGTGGCCCTATTGTTGGGTATTATTGTTTACGGGTCTATTTATGTTTAGAATACTACATGTAATCTATTAGTGGCAAATGAGGGACTCGGAAGGCGCGGTCGTTGTTGTTGTGAATGGTAAAAATTACGAATGCCCGCTATACAGATATATGTATGTACTGACAGTGACGTGCGGTGGTATCAGGCTATTTTCATATGCAAATGAGGCATATTTTTATTTTATTATTTATACTAATTAAATGCGTCACCTGGATTTTTTTACGGCAGATTATAAAGTATAATCATCGCACTTCAAAAAATAAATACAGAGAATAAATAGTAATGTCCGTTAACATTTTAAGGAAACACGATTATCGCCCCTGATATCAGTGTGAAAGTTTTACGTCCGATATAAAATGTATAATAATGCCAATCAATGCGTGGACTAATGGTGCATGAATGTTTATTTAGCTAGAAAATGTCTCAGATGATTCTGATATACAGAACATTTTGTGCCTACTCTGAGTGGGCATTTACCTTTAACCCTTTTAACACCACATGCCTGTATTGTGGTATTGGCAAAAAGTGTAGATCCAGATGAGCCGGCGTCTCAAAAGGATCTGCACTGTTTGCAAGTAATTTACATAATTTTGAGAACAAAAACACCACATGTTCATAAATGGACTGGTCTGAAAATCATTTTGTGATGATTGGATTACAAAATTAACATATCAACATCCATTCCAGTTACTTAGGGGTAAAAGGGTTAATATGTCCGTGGAGATCTGTCCGTGTATGTGCAAAAACAAATCGTTTGGCCCTTCATACCGTACCGTCGATAACTCACCCCCCAAAAATTAATTCCTGGGTAGGGTCTGTTTGTAAACAGTTATTGCACGTTAACTAGTGTATCATGATGTTTCATACACTGTTTTATTACACTGTGAAAGCACAACTTAGACCACGATATACTGTATACACAAAAGCTGTATGCAATTAGATGTACATTGTATACTGTACACACAAAAGACGTATGCAATTACATGTACATTGTATACAGTACTGTATACACAAAACCTGTTTGCGTACATTGTATACTGTATACACAAAAGCTGTATGCAATGACATGTACATTGTAAACAGTATACACAAAATATGTATGCAATTACATATACATTGTATACTGTACACACAAAAGACGTATGCAATTACATGTGCATTGTATACAGTATACACAAAAGCTGTATGCAATTACATGTACATTGTATACTGTACACACAAAAGACGTATGCAATTACATGTACATTGTATACAGTACTGTGTACACAAAACCTGTTTGCGCACATTGTATACTGTATACACATAAACATGTATGCAATACCATGTAGTACTACATTGTATACTGTATACACAAAACGTGTATGAAATTTCATGTACATTGTATACTGTATGCACAACTAGAAAAACACGGATGCCCCACATATCGCTTTGATAATAAATGAGGCCAAATTTACCCGAACGTTAAAGTTTCGTGACGGACGGACGGGACGGACGGGACGCGGGACGGACGGGACGGACAAGGGTAACATTAAATGCCCCCCACTATCATGGTGGGGCATAAAAACATATTTGCGTACATGTACATTGTATACTATATACTATATATGTGGGGGTATACTATATACACAAAACCTGTAAGCAACTAGAAATGTGGCCTGTCGGCACACGAATACCCCCACTGGCAGACAAAGAAAACGAGGTATTTTTGATTATAAGCCATTTAGCCGAGCGTTAAGGTTTCAAACGCATCAAGTCTGTGACATTGACCCTGGGCATAGTGTGATAATCCATGCATCGGTGTAGAAGATATAGAGCGGAAGGGAATTTCAATAGGTTTAACCTTTGACCTTCAACTGTGACCTTGGACGTAGGTGCGTGGTTATTGATCGTGACACACCTTCTCATCATGAGAAACATTTGTGCCAAGCCATTTGTTAAGCCATGCATCGGTGTAGAAGATATGGAGCGGAAGGGAATTTCAATAGGTTTGACCTTTGTCCTTCAACTGTGACCTTGACCTGGGACGTAGGTGCGTGGTTATTTATCGCGACACACCTTCTCATTATGAGAAACATTTGTGCCAAGCCATTTGATAATCCATGCATCGGTGTAGAAGATATAGAGCGGAAGGGAATTTCGATAGGTTTGACCTTTGATCTTCAACTGTGACCTATATATAGAGCGGAAGGGAATTTCCAACAGACCGACCGACAAGCTGACTACTACATGTATATACCCCCAACAAACTTTGTCTGTGGGGGTATAATTACATGTACATTGTATACACAAAAGCTGTATGCAATTACATGTACATTGCATCATACTGTATGCACAAAAGCTGTATGTAATTACATGTACATTGTATACTGTATACACAAAACATGTATGAAATTACATGTACATTGTATACTGTATACACAAAATCTGTATGCAATTACATGTACATTGTATTATACTGTATGCACAAAAGCTGTATGCAATTACATGTACATTGTATACTGTATACACAAAACATGTATGCAATTACATGTACATTGAATACTGTATACACAAAAGCTGTATGCAATTACATGTACATTGTATACTGTATACACAAAACATGTATGCAATTACATGTACATTGTATACTGTATACACAAAATCTGTATGCAATTACATGTACATTGTATTATACTGTATGTACAAAAGCGGTATGCAATTACATGTACATTGTATACTGTATACACAAAAGCTGTATGCAATTACATGTACATTGTATACTGTATACACAAAACATGTATGCAATTACATGTACATTGAATACTGTATACACAAAAGCTGTATGCAATTACATGTACATTGTATACTGTATACACAAAACATGTATGCAATTACATGTACATTGAATACTGTATACACAAAAGCTGTATGCAATTACATGTACATTGTATACTGTATACACAAAATCTGTATTAAATTACATGTACATTGTATTATACTGTATGCACAAAAGCTGTATGCAATTACATGTACATAGTACACTGTATACACAAAACCTGTATGATACAACCTGTATGCAATACAGTACATTGCATACTGTATACACAAAACCTGTATGAAATTACATGTACATTGTATTATACTGTATGCACAAAAGCTGTATGCAATTACATGTACATTGTATACTGTATGCACAAAACCTGTATGAAACTAGAAATGGACGCTTGTCGACAAGCGCATGTGTATCCCCCTCCTCAGATACACAAGTAGTTTGAAAAAAGGGTGTTCGAGTTATGCTCCGGAGACAAAATCAGTGACGGAAAAACAAAGGGAGATAACTAAAAAATGAGTGATGCAAGAGTTGTCATTCTTGCGTGACACACCTTTAGGGTCGTGGTCTATGCATGTGTGAAGTTTCATGAAAATATTCCAAAGGGTGTTCGAGTTATGCTCCGGATACGAAATCAGTGCACGAAACAACAAAGGGAGATAACTAAGAAATTAACGACGCAAGAGTTGTCATTCTTTTGTGCGACACACCTTTGGGTCGTCTTCTATGCATGTGTGAGTTTAATAAACTAGAAAATGTGTTCATAGAACACGGATGTCCCACATCGCTTTGATAATAAATGAGGCCAAATTCCAAGTCAAAATTTTCTTTTACCTGAGCGTTAAAGTTTTTGAAGCACCAAGTATGTGATCTTGACCCTGGGCTTGGCGGGGGCAGGACGAACGTGGATTTGGCACAGGGCGGTAGAGGACCATTAGAGCAATGCATATATGAAATATGAAGCTTATCCGTGAAAGAAAACAGAAATTATAAGATATTTACCTGAGCGTTTAAAGTTTTTGAAGCACTAAGTATGTGATCTTAACCCTGGGCTTGGCGGGGGCAGGACGAACGTGGATTTGGCACAGGGCGGTAGAGGACCGTTAGAGCAACGCGTATATCAAATATGAAGTTGATCCGTGAATTGAAAGAAAAATTATAAGATATTTACCTGAGCGTTAAAGTTTTTGAATCACCAAGTATGTGACCTTGACCCTGGGCTTGGCGGGGGCAGGATGAACGTGGATTTGGCACAGGGCGGTAGAGAACCATTAGAGCAATGCGTATATGAAATATGAAGATGATCCATGAAAGAAAACAGAAATTATAAGATATTTACCTGAGCGTTAAAGTTTTTGAAGCACTAAGTATGTGACCTTGACCCTGGGCTTGGCGGGGGCAGGACGAACGTGGATTTGGCACAGGGCGGTAGAGGACCATTAGAGCAATGCGTATATGAAATATGAAGCTGATCCGTGAAAGAAAACAGAAATTATAAGATATTTACCTGAGCGTTAAAGTTTTTGAAGCACCAAGTATGTGACCTTGACCCTGGGCTTGGCGGGGCAAGACACACGTGGATTTGGCACAGGGCGGTAGTGAACCATCAGCGCAATGTGTATATGAAATATGAAGCAGATCGGTCGAAGGATGAAGAAATTATGAGACATTTACCCAAGTGTTAAAGTTTTGTGACGGACGGGACGCACGTTCCTACGAATGAATACTTGTTGGGTTTTTGCTCTATAAAAATACCCAACAAGAGTACCCAACACTATCCTAACCCTACCCAATAAGATCCCCATACGCTTACAACAAGTACCCATTCGTGTGTGCGGACGGATGGACGGACAAGGGTAACACTAAATGCTCCCTCCACTATCGTGGTGGGGCATACAAATATTCCAAAGGGTGTTCGAGTTATGCTCTGGATACAAAATCAGAGCATGAAACAACAAAGGGAGATAAGTGAGTGAGTGAGTGAATAGGGTTTAACGTCCGCTTTTTTGACATAGAGGTACAAGCCTCAGGGAGTCTACACGCAGACGGGTCAACGGGGTCGTGTCCCGTATCCACCTGTCCGAGGGGGGTAAATCCCAACTTCAGAACTCAATATTTACAATCAAAATATATATTCAGGGAGATAAGTAAGCAAGAATTCCGCGGAATCAAATGCCTCGCCTTGTCCCGCCTTGACCTCGAGCCTGGGCCCGAAAGCAATGTTCACTGGCCCGAACATATTATACAATTATTGACTAGTGAGCCATAGAATATCAGATTATATTCTATGGCTCACTAGTCAATAATTGTTTTATTATATGATAATAATCTGTGTATAGCACTTACGACCTTATGCTACTAGACAAAAATTGAAAAAGAATTTGAAAAACAAAAATGAAAAAAAAAAATGGAAAAAAATAATAATGCTTGCTACTGGAGACCAGAATTTTTGTTTAATAGTCCTATATTTATCTATATATATCTGCACAGGTCCACACCTCCGGGTCGTGGTCTATGCATGTGTGAAGTTTCATGAAAATATTCCAAAGGGTGGTCGAGTTATGCTCATCAGTGTGCAAAACAAAAAAGGGAGATAACTAAAAAAATAGCTATTCAAGAGTTGTCATTCTTGTGCGCGACATACCTTTGTGACGTGGTCTATGCATGTGTGAAGTTTCATGAAAATATTCCAAAGGGTGGTCGAGTTAATGCTCAATCAGTGTGCGAAACAAAAAAGGGATAACTCAAAAATTAGCTATGCAAGAGTTGTCATTCTTGAGCGCGACACACCTTCGGGTCGTGGTCTATGCATGTGTGAAGTTTCATGAAAATATTCTAAAGGGTGGTCGAGTTATGCTCCGGACACGAAATCAGTGCACGAAACAAAAAAGGGAGATAACTAAACAAGAGCTCCGTAGAGCAAAATGTCCCGCCTAGCGCAGTTTGATAGTACATAAGGAGCTTGTAATAACCTTGGGGTTAGTGAGCAACATGGGCTTTTGTAGAATGATGCGGGATGTTGTTACAAATGCATGTATGGAATATTAAAGCATAAACTGATCGTAAATTTTTCCAAACACGGAAATTTCTAAGTCAGTGACCTTGACCTTTGGGGTTAGCGGGCACCATGGGCTTTCTGTAGAATGATGGGCTTTCTGTAGAATGATGCGGGATGTTGCTACAAATGCATGTATGGAATATTAAAGCATAAACTGAGCGTTAACTTTTCCAAACACGGAAATTTCTAATTCAGTGACCTTGACCTTTAGGGTTAGCGTACCATGGGCTTTTCTTTAGAATGATACGGGATGTTGTTACAAATGCATGTATGGCATATTAAAGCATAAACTGAGCGCTAAATCTGAGCATTCTTTTCCAAACACAGAAATTTCTAAGTCAGCGACCTTGACCTTTGGGGTTAGCGGGCACCATGGGCTTTCTGTAGAATGATGCGGGATGTTGTTACAAATGCATGTATGGAATATTAAAGCATAAACTGAGCGTTAACTTTTGCAAACACGATAATTTCTACTTCAGTGACCTTGACCTTTGGGGTTAGCGGGCACCATGGGCTTTCTGTAGAATGATGCGGGATGTTGTTACAAATGCATGTATGGAATATTAAAGCATAAACTAAGCGTTAACTTTTCCAAACACGGAAATTTCTAAGTCAGTGACCTTGACCTTTTGGGGTTAGCGGGCACCATAGGCTTTCTGTAGAATGATGCGGGATGTTGTTACAAATGCATGTATGAATATTAAAGCATAAACTGAGGCATTATCTTTTGCAAACACGATAATTTCTACTTCAGTGACCTTGACCTTTGGGGTTAGCGGGCACCATGGGCTTTCTGTAGAATGATGCGGGATGTTGTTACAAATGCATGTATGGAATATTAAAGCATAAACTGAGCGTTAACTTTTCCAAACACGGAGGAAATTTCTAAGTCAGTGACCTTGACCTTTGGGTGTTAGCGGGCACATGGGCTTTCTGTAGAATGATGCGGGATGTTGATACAAATGATGTATGGAATATTAAAGCATAACTGAGCTTTGTTAACTTTTGCAAACACGATTAATTTTACTTCAGTGACCTTGACCTTTGGGGTCAGCGGGCACCATGGGCTTTCTGTAGAATGATGTGGGATGTTGTTACAAATGCATGTATGGAATATTAAAGCATAAACAAATGCATGTATGGAATATTAAAGCATAAACTGAGCGTTAACTTTTGCAAACACGGAAATTTCTAATTCAGTGACCTTGACCTTTGGGGTTAGCGGGCACCATGGGCTTTCTGTAGAATGATGCGGGATGTTGTTACAAATGCATGTATGGAATATCCAAGCATAAACTGAGCGTTAAATTTTCCAAACACGGACATTTCTAAGTCAGCGACCTTGACCTTTGGGGTTAGCGGGCACCATGGGCTTTCTGTAGAATGATGCGGGATGTTGTTACAAATGCATGTATGGAATATTAAAGCATTCCATTGAGGGAAACAGAAGTTACAATAAATTAACCTGAGCATTAAGTTTTAGAAACAGAGCTAAACGCAAAATCTTAACGTTGAATGCATGTGAAAAGTAGGTCAATGAACCATGAAAAGTAGGTGAAGGTCACATGGGCTCCCTCTGTGTGAGATGGTTACACCACAGTGTTGATGTATACCAAGTATGGAGGTCGTAGGAGTTATAGTTTTCTGGAAACTGAGCTAAACGCAAAAACTTAACGTGAAATGTTGACGCCGCCGCCGCCGCCGCCGCCGCCGCCGCCGCCGCCGCCGCCGACGACGCCGACGACGACGCCGCCGACGGAAAAGCTATGCCTATGTCCCGCTTCTGCTAAAGCAGGCGGGACAAAAATTAGCTATGCAAGAGTTGTCATTCTTGTACGCGACACACCTTCGGTTCGTGGTCTATGCATGTGTGAAGTTTCATGAAAATATTACAAAGGGTGTTCGAGTTATGCTCCGGACAAGAAGTGTCTGCGGCGGACCGCTTTCAAACCCATAGTATCCCCCGACGGAGTCCGGGGGATACAATTACATGTACATTGTATACAGTAGACACAAAAGATAATGCCGTTACATATACATTGTATACAGTATACACAAAAGCTGTATGCAATTACATGTACATTGTATACTGTATACACAAAAGATGTATGCAATTACATGTACGGTTATCGCCACTGTGCGGAAATCTATGTCCGATATAAAATGTATAAGGCCAATCAACACGTGGGGTAATGGTGAATTAATGTTCATTTTTGCCAGAAAATTGCCTCAGATGATGTCTTTGATATAAAGAACATTATGTGCCTACTGAGTGGGCATGTACCTTTAATATTACGGAGCCCCGCAGGGGACGCAGATATTTTTTTATTAATTTGTTCCCACGAAATAACAATTATTTCCCTTCATTTAACAATTCATTCCCTCAATTTAACAATTCCTTCCCACGAAATAACAATTCCTTCTCCCACGGAACGAATTGTTAATTCGAGGAAACAAATTGTTATATTGTGGGAACGAATTGTTAATTTGAGGGAACAAATTGTTAAATTGAGGGAACGAATTGTGAATTGTTAAATTGAGGGAACAAATTGTTATTTCGTGGGAACGAATTAATAAAAAAATCCATGTCCCCTGGGGTGCTCCGTACTATTCCAACATATACAGTTGAAACTAATGAACGTGACTAATTTCTGATTAATGCCACAGGATCATGGCTTGGTAAAGTGACACCAGTAGCCCAGTTCACCATTATACATGTAGCTCAGCATACTTTTCTAGCTAAGTTTACCTCAAGGGAGTAATCATTTATGGTTCTTAAAATGCATTATTTCATATAGAACTAACGATTGCATATACTAGTATTTGATGATTAATAGTACATGTAGGCAGAATTATTATACTGATCGTATTACATTTATCAATTATTTCTTTCTTTTCTGTATTCTCTTGTATCCAATATAATCGCCATTCGTGCAAAAAATAACATATATGGCATATAATGTAAATAACACATGATTTAGGGTTGTAATATGAGACACGCCATGTGATTTTGTACGTTCGGACATCTGTGTAATTTCATTAAATAAGTTTACAAATTTTACATTTTTTTCATAAATTCAGTCAAAAGATGATAACATTTTCAGAGTGCATACGTGTACTCTGAAAAGGTTGTCAACTTTTGACACCATTTACGTAAAATATGGTAAACTTAATAACACGTATTTCATGAAATTTCGCAGATGGAGGTACAAAATCACATGGCGTGTCTCATAGGCAGGCTATATTATCTGTATTACATGTAATATGTCTCTGGATTAACTACATATCAAATACTGCACATACAAAAAGTAGTCACGGAGCCCCGCTGGGGACGTATAATTATTGTTATTAATTCTTTCCCACGGAATACAATTTGTTACATCAATTTAACAATTTGTTCCCAAGAATTAACAATACGTTCGCATGAATTAACAATTCGTTCCCTGAATTTAACAATTCGATCCCACGAAATAACAAATCGTTCCCCATGGGAACGAATTGCTATTTCGTGGGAATGAATTGTTAATTCGAGGGAACAAATTGTTATTTCGTGGGAACAAATTGTAAAAAAATCCATGTCCCCTGCGGGGCTCCGTAAAAAAAACACTTTCAACTCAGAATTTTTATACTGTACCGCTACAACTGACCCAAAATAACTTTTGAGACGACCCCCACATATCAATGAGATTCCTTTCACATATTGTATGCTGCTCCGACTGGTTGATGACTCAACTTGTCGCACTAGCTTTCCCGCCAATACGTTAGGTCATTGAACGTTGTCTTTGTGTTATAAAAAAAACATGATGAGTTTGTAGGTCATCGATTGTACAACGTAGTAGTCATGGGCAATAAGGAAATTGGCTCGAACTGTCGCGACGAGACGATGTGGTACTCACAAATATCAAGATACTGGCGCGATAGTTGTACTACTGAATTTGAAGTTAAAGGTACACGCCCAGTCAGTAGGCACAAAATGTTCATTATATCAGAGACATCATCTGAGACATTTTCTGGAAAACTAAACATTCATTCCCCATTACCCCATGTACTGATTGGCATTATTATACATTTTACATAAATTTCCACTGATATCAGATCAGGGGGCAATAACCGTGTTTAAAATGTTAATGGACATTACCATTTATTCCATGTATTTATTTATGTGGAATGATCATACTTTATAATCTGTCGAAAATATAATTTTGTTCAGGTGACGCATTTTATTAGTATAAATAATTAAAAAATATCATGCCACATTTGTACATATTAAAATAACCCGATACCACCGCGAGTCACTAGCAGTAAAACAAATATTACTAAATGATTACAATCTGTAGAGCGGGCACTCGTAATTTATAGAAGTGGTGGAATAGTGACACAATTATACACTTATTTAATTCCTGTAAAGAACAGTCTGTGCCTGCTGAGTGGGCATGTACTGCCTTTCATATCGATACGCATGAAGAAAACGAGAGAACTACTTTCGATCAAAGGGGCGTGGATCGGTCTGAAATATTGACCTCGACAGTGTCTGCAACAAGTGCGGCTACACTCATCAAGAAATTACGAGAGCAGATATGATATGCCAAGTTGAAGGAAGCAATTTTCTGGAGATTTTTCTGAGCCGAAGCGAGGCTTACTGTACCTCCGAGCGAAGCATGGTGTACTTTGATAGAGGGTTCCGGGGGCATGCAGCCCCCACTAATCTTTTTAAAACAAGAATTCCGTCACGGAAGCGGTATCCCGCCTGCTGAGGCATCTGACCGTGAACATTACAAGTAAATAAATGACTTTGACCTTCAGAATTTGGATGTGGGGGTGTGCGTAATGAAGCATCATCCCTAGACAAAGATTCATGTGAAATATTATCAAAGTCTGGCAAGGGGTTAAAGAGATATTGTGAAAAAACAATAACTTTAACGCATTTCTGTTACAAAACTGGTGAACATTAAAAGTAAATAAATGACTTTGACCTTCAGAATTTGGATGTGGGGGTGTGCTTAATGAAGCATCATCCCTAGACAAACATTGATGTGAAATATTATGAAAGCGTTGCAAGGGGTTAAAGAGATATTTTGAAAAAACAATAACTTTTAAC
The DNA here is from genome assembly GCA_029237695.1 of Conchocele bisecta. Lineage (NCBI taxonomy): Eukaryota > Metazoa > Mollusca > Bivalvia > Lucinida > Thyasiridae > Conchocele > Conchocele bisecta. Next base: position 24,706 of record JAQRGA010000110.1, read on the forward strand.
GCATTTGCCTGACAAAATAAGAGCTGTAGGAGAACAGCATAGCTCGACTACGAGGGTTGTCGATGTACACATAGCTTGACAAACAAGGTGGCTGCGGCCTGCATAAAAACCTTAACCAAGGTTGACTAAAAACCTTAACCAAGGGACATTAAGTAAGTAATTCAAGGTTAAATGTAGGTCAATGTCAGATATAGGTCAGGGGTTATTGATGTACATCACTAGATGAAGTTTTCCAAGTATGGTTGCTGTAGGCCCAGGAGTATTTCATATACAAGCTTGACTAAAAACCCTAACCAAGGGGAAATAACTAAGTAATCCAAGGATAAAAGTAGGTGAAGGTCAAATATAGGTCAGGGATTATTGATGTACATCACTAGGAGATGAAGTTGTCCAAGTATGGTTGATGTAGGCCCAGGAGTATTCCATATACAAGCTTGACTATAAACATTAACCAAGTAATTCAAGGTTAAATGTAGGTGAAGGTAAAATATAGGTCAGGGGTTATTGATGTACATCCCTATGAGAAAAAGTTATACAAGTATGGTGTCTGTATGTACAATAGTATTCCATCTAAAAGCTTGACTAAAAACCTTAACCAAGGCTGACTAAAAACCTTAACCAAGGGGAATTAACTAAGTAATTCAAGGTTAAATGTAGGTCAATGTCAACTATAGGTCAGGGGTTATTGATGTACATCACTATCAGAAAAGGTTGTCCAAGTATGGTTTCTGTATGCACAATAATATTCCATGCACAAGCTTGAGTAAAAGCCTTAACCAAGGTTGACTAAAAACCTTAACCAAGGGGAATTAAGTAAGTAATTAAAGGTTAAATGTAGGTCAAGGTGAAATATAGGTCAGGGGTTGTTGATGTACATCACTAGGAGATGAATTTGTCCAAGTATGGTTAGTGTAGGGCCAGGAGTATTACATCTACAAGCTTGACTAAAAACCTTAACCAAGGGGAATTAACTAAGTAATTCAAGAGCAAATGTAGGTCAAGGTGAAATATAGATCAGGGGTTATTGATGTACATCACTAGGAGTTGAAGTTGTCCAAGTATGGTGTGTGTAGGACCAGTAGTATTCCATATACAAGCTTGACTAAAAACCTTAACCAAGGGGAATTAAGTAAGTAATTCAAGAGGAAATGTAGGTCAAGGTCAAATAGAGATCAGGGGTTATTGATGTACATCACTATGAGAAAAGGTTGTCCAAGTATGGTGTCTGTATGCACAATAGTATTCCATGTACAAGCTTGACTAAAAACCTTAAACCAACCGGTTGACTAAAAAACCTTAACCAAGGGGAATTAACTAAGTAATTCAAAGAAGAGAAATGTAGGTCAAGGTCAAAAATAGATCTGGGGTTATTGATGTACATCACTAGGAGATGAAGTTGTCCAAGTATGGTGGGTGTAGGGCCAGTAGTATTCCATATACAAGCTTGACTAAAAACCTTAACCAAGGGGAATTAAGTAAGTAATTCAAGAGGAAATGTAGGTCAAGGTCAAATAGAGTCAGGGGGTTATTGATGTACATCACTATGAGGAAAAGGTTGTCCAAGTATGGTGTCTGTATGCACAATAGTATTCCATGTACAAGCTTGACTAAAAACCTTAACCAAGGTTGACTAAAAACCTTAACCAAGGGGAATTAACTAAGTAATTCAAGAGGAAATGTAGGTCAAGGTCAAAAATAGATCTGGGGTTATTGATGTACATCACTAGGAGATGAAGTTGTCCAAGTATGGTGGGTGTAGGGCCAGTAGTATTCCATGTACAAGCTTGACTAAAAACCTTAACCAAGGTTGACTGAAAAGCTTAGCAAAGGGGAATTAACTAAGTAATTCAAGAGGAAATGTAGGTCAAGGTCAAATATAGATCTGGGGTTATTGATGTACATCACTAGGAGATGAAGTTGTCCAATTATGGTGGGTGTAGGGCCAGTAGTATTCCATATACAAGCTTGACTAAAAACCTTAACCAAGGGGAATTAAGTAAGTAATTCAAGAGGAAATGTAGGTCAAGGTCAAATATAGATCAGGGGTTATTGATGTACATCCCTATGAGAAAAGGTTGTCCAAGTATGGTGTCTGTATGCACAATAGTATTGCATGTACAAGCTTGACTAAAAACCTTAACCAAGGTTGACTAAAAACCTTAACCAAGGGGAATTAACTAAGTAATTCAAGAGGAAATGTAGGTCAAGGTCAAATATAGATCTGGGGTTATTGATGTACATCACTAGGAGATGAAGTTGTCCAAGTATGGTGGGTGTAGGGCCAGTAGTATTCCATGTACAAGCTTGACTAAAAACCTTAACCAAGGTTGACTGAAAAACAAAACCAAGGGGAATTAACTAAGTAATTCAAGAGGAAATGTAGGTGAAGGTCAAATATAGATCAGGGGTTATTGATGTACATCACTAGGAGATGAAGTTGTCCAAGTATGGTGGGTGTAGGGCCAGTAGTATTCCATATACAAGCTTGACTAAAAACCTTAACCAAGGTGTGACGGTGACGCCGACGCCGGGGTGACAACATAAGCTCTAATTAATTCAAGAGGAAATGTAGGTGACGGTCAAATATAGATCATGGGTTATTGATGTACATCACTAGGAGATGAAGTTGTCCAAGTATGGTGGGTGTAGGGCCAGTAGTATTCCATATACAAGCTTGACTAAAAATCTTAACCAAGGCGTGACGGTGACGCCGACGCCGGGGTGACAACATAAGCTCTACTTATTCTTCGAATAGTCGAGCTAAAAAGGGGACGACGATGACGGAAAAAGCGCCGACTATAGTCGCGCCTCTGCTAAAGCCGGCGCGACAACGAGAGTCACTGAAACGTACGGAGCCCCGCAGGGGACGTAGAACTATTTTGTATTATTAATTTGTTCCCACAACATAACAATTTCTTCCCTCAATATAACAATTCGTTCCCACGATACAACGAAATAACAATTAACAAATTGTTAAATTGAGGGAACATATTGTCATTTCGTGAGAATGAATTAATTAAAAAAATCCATGTCCCCTGCGGGGTTCCGTAGAAACTCACTCTCCTGCATTATGGGGCATTCCAGAAACTCTGGCAGACTTGGCATATCTTAATCAAAGTACTGAAATATGTTATCTCCACAAAAACTCATCACTTGCGGAACTAGTGACTGAAAGTTGCATCTTTTCTCAATCATCATCCAGAGGCAAATGTACGGTGATGGTGCAAACCTATTACCAGTCCACCCATACGTTAGCTCTAGAATAAATTACTTTTTAAAACTCCCTAGACTATTAATGTACTATACAGGGATCCTCAAGATTATCCGACAATAATTGCAGCGTTTTTATTATATTTTTCTTCACATAGCAGTTACGGGCATAAACTTTTCACAGAACAATCCTCGGTTCTTGCTTTCTCAGCTCATGTAAACTATTTAGCAAACTGTGACACCTTTCTCACTTAAAATTGGGTCAGATCATCAGTCGTAAGATTGCCCCAAAATTAACATTGACAATTAGTTATTAGGACAAACGTATAATAGTCTCATTCACAAAAAATGTTTTTGAGACACTTGCCCTTCGGGCAAGAGGGCTTGAAAAATTGACTTGCCCGAATGAACTTCTAGGTGCCCATATATTTGTGCAGAATCTTACCCGCTTATTGGCGGTTAAATGTATATTAGTATATGTAACTAACATAAAGTGGCATATCATGCATTTATTAGTAATACTTATAATATGGCCATATGAGACCGAGTAAACAATAATTTATGTTTTATATAGTAAAAAACTACTTCTCCCTCAAATCAAAATAAGTCAGATAATTTAGGGAGAGAATTTCACCCTGTAAAATGATCCCTGTATTGCTAACATTAAAATAAATTGAGTATAATGTTTTAAATTAATTAATTTAAATAATTACAATAAATAGATATACAAGCAAACCTGTGCTAACGACCACCTGGGAATAGCGACCACCTGTCCACAACGGCCAGTTAAAAATTCCCCCATCCGGTTTTGTTCTTTATAAGACCTTGGAATAACGACCACCCCGAACTGCGACCAGCGGCCAGCTATTTTCATTCCCACACGGCATTTTTGTATGTGAACAGCGTTCATGTCGGCAAAAATAAATATCACCACAATCGCTATTTTCCTTTCGTTCCAATCTGGCCGCTATCATTTGAATTGAAACCGGTCGTATCCAATTAGTCATCGATTACATTCGCATACATTGACACAACGCTCTTTTCAAAACATTTACCTTGCCCGGTATGGTCGGTGTCATTTTGGCGACATTAAACATTTTCCATGAAAAATATTGCATAACGCCATTAACGGTAATTCCCGATATGTATTCCGGGTTGTGTATTCCAATAGGCAAAATGCAATTCCGCGTAAGTCATAAAACTCCATCATTAGTTGGCAAACTGTGTTTACACGATGCTGATTCGTCTACAGTGACAAGACTAAGACTTCAAACACACCGCGCTTGTCAAGTACATTGTTTATTACTACGTGTAAGTTTCACACCGCGGGGCACAAGGCCATATCAAAGATCAATACACTCGGTTGCTGACGTCAGTCACGTAGTCCACACTAGACTGGTACCCTGTCGGATGCACAGCCTAGCGAAACAATACTACCGGGAATCAGTCTAAAGTGACAGTCACACAACAAACTTGTTTATGTGAATTGGGTCTCGATCTCCGACAAATCCCGGCTTGTTGCATTAGCAACCAGACCAGGCAGTGGATTCGCGTATATAGTCTGACCATGGTTTACAATGCTCGCCAATCTCTAATTAAAACATCAGTAATTACGTCAGCGGAGATTGCCAATTCGTCATAGGCTTGTAGTATAAACACATATACAAAAAAAATAGGACGAAACGACCTGGGGCGAGGAAACAGAAATCTCCTTTCCGGTCCTCTCCGGTTGCTAGTCATACCGGGGGCGAGGTATCGGGTACGTTTTGACCCGCACCCGAGGTATCGATCGGCCGACTCGTCATAGGGCCGAGATGTCAGTAAGCGAAAACGCGAATTTACACCTGTCAGCTTCTAGACGACTTTCAATTTCAGTGTAAACAATTCGTAATTTGAAAGAATTTAGAAAAACATTTCTACTGTCCAGTTTTATTACGTTTATGCGTTTTTAAAACAGGTGCCCGTCGGGCATGTGAGATTGGAAAATGTACACGTCCGTCGCGATTTCTGCACGTCTCGGGCATCGGGCACCCGGCTAATTTCGCAGACTGTAGTCTTATAACGTCTACACATTGAAATCATAAGTACCGTATTAAAGGTACATGCCCACGCAGTAGACACAAAATGTTCTCTATATCAGAGACATCATCTCGGACATTTTCTGGCAAAATAAACATTCATTCTCCACTACCCCATGTATTGATCGGCATTATTATACATTTTAATCAGACGGAAATTTCCACACTGACATCAGGGGTGATAACCGTGTTTCCTTAAAATGCTAACGGACATTATTATTTAGTCTCTGTATTTATTTTTTGATGTGCAATGATCATACTTTATAATCTGTCAAAAATATATTTTTTTCAGGTGACATTTAATTAGTACAAATAATTAAAAAAATATCATGCCTCATTTGCATATGAAAATAGGCTGATACCACCGCGCGTCACTGTCAGTAAAATACACATTACTAAACGATTATATCTGTATAGCGGGCACTCGCAATTTTTAGAACTGGTGGAATAGTGACACATTATACACTTATTTAAATCCTATAAAGAACATTTTGTGCCTAATGGGGGGGCATGTACCTTTAACCCTAAATATTCGGACACAATATGCTTTGGGAAACCGCTATTAAATAAGGGTTTCTCAAAACAAATTATATCCGAATGCATTGTTATTGTGATTAGACCACTACAGCCATACTAACCCTCAATATTGGCACGCTCACTGTTGAGCCCCAAATAATTGGTGTCCGAATATTTACGGGTATTACGGTATATCGCCTGCAGAAAAATCAGTCACCATTCGCTTCTTGGAAAACACCATATTTATAGAATTTATTGTATTTATACAACGCGGCAATGACGTAATGGGCATACTCGAGGGTGCCCCCCGCGCGACTTTTGATGTAGTAAACAACTTGTGGACAGAGTTGGGGAATGTTTTCAGCAAATGTTACTAAATGTTCACCTTGGCGATATATTCTTCACACTGGCATGGAAACAGCAAGCAGCTGCAGGTATTTTCATTTTTCCGATAAACTGATTGTCCGGATAACTGGTATGACGTCGCCCGTCATAGGTAGTGCCTATTACATATTAGCTGCTGTATTCATACGCACAAGGAGACAATTCTAATGAAATGCCAATTAAAATTTTGAAATACCCAATTGTTTCAGAAATGATTGAGCGAAGATACTCAATTATTAATTCCTTATCTGGAGCCCTGTATCTACTCTCAGTTGTATCTTGTTGTGGCGAGTGCGAGGCAAGGGTCTGTGTCTACAGGCACTATTTAGAGAACGGTTCGTCCGTCTGTACGGGGAGATAATCCATGAGCTTTAGCTCGCGGATTATCGCCCGTACAGGCGGACAACCGTGCTTGCAATGATTTCGATTTTATCCAACGCAAGTATCAATACGATGTCGTTTTCTTAATATAACGCACGTACACACTCTGGGATGCATATGTATACGGGGCGGGCGGGGCTCCATAGCAATGCGGGTAGAGGCGGGATACATATGTATACGGGGTGGGTGGGGCTCCATAGCAATGCGGGTAGAGGCGGGATACATATGTATACGGGGTGGGTGGGGTTCCATAGCAATGCGGGTAGAGGCGGGATACATATGTATACGGGGCGGGCGGGGCTCCATCATAGCAATGCGGGTAGAGGCGGGATACATATGTATATAGGGCGGGCTGGTTGGAACCACCGGTTCTTGAATAACGGTTCATATTTCGGTGTTTTATGTGTTATTTCGGTATATCTGGTGGTTTGTGTGCATTGTTACTAACATACAATGTACGTCACCTCCAGCGAATTACACTTATAAGTACGTTATTAAAAGTTGTCTGAAAGTTTGGAACTGGTGAATGTGTAGATAATTGACGATTTATGTCATGTGTAATGATTGAGCATTAATAGTAGTCGCAAATAAACTATGTAAATTAACCAAAACCAACGAAATCCACCAAAATAATGACCATCTGTTCAAACACTTGTGGGTGGAACAGGGTCAACGGATTCGCATTCAAAATTAGTTCTTAAATCCATCAATGACATCGAACAGTCAACTTTCGATATCATTCACAGAAAATATATAAAAATCAATATCGCCAAGCGACGCGGTACGGGAGGAGACGCGTTTATTCCGAGATCAGGGGCCCGTTTCACTAAACTTGTTACGATTTACTTCTCTCAAGTATGTGGTTCACGAATGCTACTGTTTTATATCCACATGTATAACACTAAATGTTGGCACATCGATGATCGATTTGCCAATGCCTGCTGTCAGATCAAATACTATTGTAAAATTCAACTTCACACGTATGAACTTCTTAGTCGTATGAAGCTTAGTGAAGCGGGCCCCAGGTTTTGGAATGGATCTAAATATCGGGCCCATGTTAGGAATACATTTTAGGCGTAGATCCATGCACATTTTGAAATATTCCGCCGCTTTCTGCGTTTTTCATGTTATTATGTATTAATGATGGTGAAAGTGAACGAGTTTTAACGTCCCAGCAACAGTTAATGTCATATAGAGACGGCAGTAACTGACGGCAGTAACTGACGGCTGTGCTGTGAAACACAGATGGAAACTATAAAACATACAGTTTTGCACCACATGGTTTTCCGGGCAGTTCAAAACGCTTTGGGCGCTTCAAGTCCCGATGGCATCATAGAGCTGCTTGTTGATTGATGGGGGGGGGGGGGGGGGTGGGGGAGGAATTATGTCCTACTGTCATTTCGGCTAATTCTGCGCATCGGCTAATGCGCAATTCACGTCAAATTTAGCCTTGCGTACGTCATAATAAAATATGTGGATTTTGGAATAAACAAGTTGATTAATTGCTACACTGCGACACAATTTTATGACAGTTTGGTAAAGTTATTCCGAATATAGTCAAAATGTGTAAAATCCTCAGACCCTGCTGATGGAATAGATGTCTTTACTAAATTAATTGTTAAACGAAGAAACTAACCTGCCATGATGTCACTGGATAGTTCTGCTTGAAGTTTAATACCAAGTTTGCTATGCTGATCCAGTATGTTGCTCGCCATTTTGTTTACACTAGCCTCGATCAATTAGTTTCGGAACACCTAACGACATGTGCTTCCTTCATTCAGTGGAACAGCAAATTTCAAACAAAATCAAAGGACTGAAAGTCCTGAAATCCTTCGCAGTACGTGCTCAACCATTTTTAGTTAATATTTCACACAAAAAATCATATATACTCCATTTAAAATCAATATATTCGTCGAATCGGTATACATTATCAATGCTGCAAAAACAATATTTATCGAGACAGTATTTGGGCAGTGTATCAGAGCATTAACGGCCAAGAAAATGGAGCTGAAGAAACTTGGGAAGGGCAATAAACCTAAAAAGTGCATGAACATTACACCTGAAGAAGAAGAGAAAATGTATTCATCTGGGTCTCTAGGTACAAGTACACCAAAAAGCCTTCAATTCACGATATTTTACTATTTCGGAAAAATGTTCGGTCTGCGTGGACGAGATGAAGCAAGACAATTGAAATTCGGTGATATAGAGATGAAACCGACATCCAATGGGGAAAAGTTTCTCGAGTTCAATGAGAGGGCAAGCAAGACCAGGGATGGGCCGAATCTGTCAAATACACGAGAGACCACACCGAAGATATTTGCAACAGACAACACCAGGTATGTTTGCTGGCCTTGTAAGCGCAAAACTTTTTTGAGTCGTGAGATATTGTCGATAGAAAATTTATTAACTTGAAAACTATCACGGTTGTCATGACGATACTTGGAGAATCGATCAAATGTTCACGAGCGTAATGTTAATCGATCCTCAATATATCAGCATTCAAATATAAATATTTGTTTAGTTATACATTTTTTATTAATTCAAATATCTCAAGACACAATAAAGTTAGGTGCATACGAGCGGAGGTCCGATGTATTGTGATCACTACTACTTGTAGTCCATAACAAGTATTTTGCTTTTCATACATTCAGTAAAGAAAGTTTACTATATCATTGTTGTTAATAAGATAAATAGGTCTGAATTGGCATGGAAACATCAGCGAATAAAGCTTGTTGCGAACGGTAACTTGCAATCTACTCGTGGACGGTATGGGAGCAAATTGCAAGTTACCGCTCGCAAATATATCTGGGCCAGCATGTGAAAAAAATATTGTTTCTATCACTGTATTTTGTTGATATCGACTTAAATCCATAAATACATCTGAAGTTGAATTTGAGATATAATTCTGTGAATACAATGTACTGTGAAATTTGTTGGAAAAACTATTATATTTTTGTTTGAAATCAATATCGGCCGTCTGGCGTGACAATATATGAGAAACATAACATTTTTTTATGGACCAATATTTCCATTTTCAGAGACCGAGTCACCCTGTCAAGATTTTGGAGATCTTCAGAAGTCGCCGACCTTCCGAGATGTTGGCTGCTGACAGTCCATTTTACCTGACAGCAGTACCAGAACAACGATTGAAAGGCATAGAAAATGAGCCATGGTATGACATTTATTATGTGAAATAATTGCACTATGATTGTTTTCCATTTTGTTTTAAATGTTATTTAAACATTATCATATGACACTGAAAATCATTACGGACAAGGCTGAAGATCAAATGAAGTTTTATAGAAAGTGACATTAATATTTAGTTAGAAAAGTAAAATAGTTATAAATACGACAATTTTTTGATAATTATTATAATTGGTGAAAAATGAGATGTAATTCAGTGTGTCTGAATAGTGATCTTAAAATGATTCTACAGCCTGGTCGATATGAAAAGTTCTCAAAAGTATTTCTTACACATTTTCACCCAAATATTTATTTTCAGGTATTACCCACGGCCCATGGGAGAGGCTACACTTGGCAGTCTGATGAAGAATGCTGCAGAGCAAGCTGGAATCTCGTCACGGTTGACAAATCACAGTATTAGAAAGTCAACAGTCACCACTTTATCGAAAGCAGGAGTTCCCCCACAAAAAATAATTAAAATTACGGGACATAAAAATATACAATCCATCACACACTATGACGCCGAACTGTCTATCGGAGAACATCGTCAGATATCAAATATATTACAGTCTGATAAGAATATCGCCCCACCGAGCACAGTACAACTGGGTCAATTAATCGCCCCACCGAGCACGGCCACTGTATCTGTCCCTAGTAGTGATAATGTTCTGCCGCTACAGGAGATCGAAAATGTCACCTCGTCAGCGAACACTTTCTCTGCCCAAAATCCATTTCCTGCAACATTCTTGTCTGGCAATACATTCCACGGTTTCGGAAACTTTGGAGCTGTACCAAATCACATCTGAAATTTAAAAGTGATAAATGTCAATAAAATTTAGTTGTACGAAAATATAGTTGCGAACAGTAACTCTTGCAATCTACTGCCGTACCGTCCGTAGTCCGAGTTACAATACCAAACATAGGCTTCCTTTGCAGAATAGCGAATCAGATTTTATTCAAACTTTAGCAGCTAATTATTCTGCAGCCTATGAGTGGAATCGCTACTCGATACGGATGGTAGAATGCAAGTTACTGTTCGCAACTAATTGTAGGGATCTGTATTGTACTGAATATCATGTAATTGGTGTAAAACACACGTAGAAATGAGGTATGGTGGGTGATGGTGTTTTTTGAGGGATAGTAAGCAGATTTTCAAGGCAAACACAAAATATTGTCTTTATGATCATTTATTGATGAATTTTGTTCATTTTTGTTTGTTGGCCAATGGAATTGAAAATGTTGCCGTGAAGTTTACTACCGTAGTACAGATACATGCAATAATTCAATATTGTGTATTATGTTGTTATTTTGTCTTCAGAACAAAATTAAATTCAGCAGTTGTTGAACGTGTCGAAATTATTGACAGTTGATCAAATGCTGATGGATGTGCTTCATATTTTTGCCGGACGATTATATGAAAGTTTTGGGGTATTAACAATATTCATTGATATCGTCAGCAAATAAAACATGTGTTAAATAAACTTACGTGTTTAAGTATGGCTTTTTATCCAAATTTAACGCCTTTTTCCCGGTTTTGTTGTGTCTGTAGTGATGTCAGCCATCTTGGTTTTTCGTGTATTGTATCGATTCAGATGCGTGAAATGACCTTGTCAATTCGCATAAATTGAAGCCATCACAGGCGCTCGGATTGTTCAACAAAAATAATAGAGTCGCATTTCATCACACTATCGGATTATTTAATGATTAGGATGCATGTTTTGTTGAACGGGTATATAATAAATAGGTTATTGGATTTGTACGGAAATATATTTCGGCGTACTCGTTCGTTCGGCGGAACCTATAATTATTCAAACTCTAAGACAACGTTTCCTTTGTGAAGTGTATCGTACTGCATATGCTGTGTAACGTCATTATAGATTAGTTGATGTTTTAAGTAAAATGGACACTGTTATTAATATATCGATGGCTCAAGATGATTATTTAAAGCATGCGGTATGTAACTGTCAAAAAACAATGTTTCTGTTTTAAATCATCATCATTTCGCTGTCCAATGTTGGATTTTATCGAGCCATTGACCTATGACTATGTAAACGATTCTGTAATTTGTCTGCATAAAATGGCGGAAACTACTTTTCACGAGACACGAGGTTGTATCATTGCGTGTGAAAAAAAATATACTCAAATTAATACATGCCAGTTTATATTATATTAAATCAGATAAACATTTTGTAATATATATGTCGTACAGAAAAATTAACAACACATGTATTACACCACAATATAATGTTAGCTCACTATGAGAACTATTTTTCATGGCGTATAACTACTTATAAATTACTTGTGGAGCGGTCGATCATTGCGCTAAAAATATAACCTTCCTAACAAAATATTTATTATGAAACACGACAGTTAATATTTTATAAAATCACAAACTGTTTTTAACAAGAGGGCCATGATGGCCCTAATTCGCTCACCTGACTCCATGAACACCAGAGGAGAATGTGACATTGAGTTCATATGTCTTTTAAAAAGATTGTGCTATTTTTAGATGGCGGTCATCTTGGATTAAGCGATGACTCATTTTACCAAATCTGAAAATGCTTCACCCAAGGATCTTAACTTACTATGAAGTTTGGCCAGCATCGGCCATGTGGTTCCTGAGAAAAAGACGTTCAAAATCTTGAATAAATGGACCTTTTGGAGGCCATCATGGATGACATAATCATCCGATTCCGACAAATATTGCACCAGAGCAATCGCCTCATCGATACCTTCAATTTGATATATGACATGACCATATTTGGTCAAAAATAAAATTTAACCCCACGGGCCATGCCCATTTTTGACCCCGGGGTCACCATTTTAACACCTTTGAAAGAGCACTCTACGTCGATCATTCCTACCAAGTTTCGTCAAAATCCGGCTGGCGGTTCACGAGAAGAAGATTTTTTACGAATTTGTGCTATTTTTAGACGGCGGTCATCTTGAATTAGCGACGAACTCCGTTTTAACAAATCTGAAAAGGCTTCACCCATGGACCATAACTGTGAAGTTTGGCCATCATGGGCCAAGCTGTTCGTGTGAAGAAGAATTTTGAAATCTCTAAAAAAAGAACGACCATTTGACCTTTTGGTGGCCATCTTGGATGACATGACCATCCAATTTCGACAAAAAATGTACCTGAGCGATCGCCTCGTTGATACCTTCGATTTGATATAGACATGACCATATTCGGTTAAACATAAAATTTGACCCCATGGGCCACGCCCATTTTTGACCCCGGGGTCACCATTTTAACAACTTTGAAAGAGCATTGTACATCGATCATTCCTACCAAGTTTCATCGAAATCCGGCTGGCAGTTCATGAGAAGATTTTTTAAGAATTTGTGCTATTTTTAGACGGCGGCCATCTTGGATTAGCGACGACCTTCGTTTTAACAAATCTGAAAAGGCTTCACACATGGACCATAACTGTGAAGTTTGGCCACCATGGGCCAAGTGGTTCGTGTGAAGAAGAATTTTGAAATCTCTATTAAAAGAACGACCTTTTGACATTTCGGCGGCCATCTTGGATGACATAACCATCCCATTTCGACAAAAATGCACCAGAGTGATCGCCTCATTGATACCTTCGATTTGATATATGACATGACCATATTTGGTAAAAAATAAAATTTGACCCCAATTTGACCCCACGGGCCACACCCATTTTTTACCCTGGGGTCACCATTTTAACAACTTTGAAAGAGCATTGTACATCGATCATTCCTACCAAGTTTTGTCGAAATCCGGTTGGAAGTTCTTGAGAAGAAGATTTTTGAAGAATTTGTGGTATTTTTAGATGGCGGCCATCTTGGATTATGTGATGACGTCATTTTAACAATTTTGTAATCCCCCTACCTAAGGACCATGACCATGAAGATTGGTAACTATAGGCCCAATGGTTACCGAGGAGAAGACGTTTGAAAATGTTCACGGACGAAGCCGGACGACGGACACATTGCGGTAACAATAGCTCACATGAGCTTCGCTCAGGTGAGCTAAAAATATAACTGTAGCTCAAAAAAAATGTAGCTGGCCAAAAATGTGAGTGACACGTTCATAATGCACCGCTCGCTTTCGAACTCTCTCACGTGGCGTAGCTAGAATCATGAAGCATGAAGTACGTTTGTTGGTCGACAATTACTCATTTGCATAAAACATGAGGTCCCAAAAACCGTATAAGGACTATATCCAAGCAAATATGCTTGGATACTAAATCAATAAAGAAGGAAAACTATTCAATTAAGATAACAAGAATTCCGCCACAGAAGCGGTATCGCGCCTGCCGAGGCATTGGACCGTGAACATTACAAGTAAATAAATGACCTTCACCGTGAGAATTTGGATGTGGGGGTGTTTGTAATGAAGCATCATCCCTAGACAAAGATTGATGTGAAATATTATCAAAGTCTGGCAAGGGGTTAAAGAGTTTTTGTGAAAAAACAATAACTTTAACGCATTTGCCCTACAAGTAAATAAATGACCTTGACCTCGAGAATTTGGATGTGGGGGTGTGCGTAATGAAGCATCATCCCTAGACAAACATTGATGTGAAATATTATCAAAGTCTGGCAAGGGGTTAGAGATATTGTGAAAAAACAATAGCTTTTAACGCATTTCTGTTACAAAACCGGTGAACATTTTAAGTAAATAAATGACCTTCACCTTGACAATTTGGATGTGGGGGTGTGCGTAATGAAGCATCATCCCTAGACAAACATTGATGTAAAATATTATCAAAGTCTGGCAAGGGGTTAAAGAGATATTGTGAAAAAACAATAACTTTAACGCATTTGCCTTACAAAACAAGAAATGCGTCTGTCGAACGCGGATGCCATCTGCAGCATATTTGAGAAACTGTGACAAAGTGGTCAACCGAAAAGTGTGACGGACGGACAGACGGTCCAAACACTATATGCCACCCGTTTCTTCGAAACCCGGTGGCATAAAAAGCGGATGATGCAGATGACGACGGAAAAAGCGACGACTATAGTCGCGCCTCTGCTAAAGCAAGCGCGACAAAAACTTACCATAGGAATTACAAATTTTCCGATTATTTACGGTTTTTTCCAGACGCTCAAGTTATGGTCGTCACTAACGTTACGCAGTCTAATGGGTTTCGGAACGATTTGGCTGTTCCAGTACTACTCCCGGGTACCAGACCCGATGCCGTCGAAATCATGCATACACGTACTGCAGATGTTATTCAACATATCAAATCGCCGTAAACATGTTAATGGATGTATTTAAATATAACAGTGTATTCTTAAATATGTTTCTATAATTATTTTCATCCATTCCTTTGCTCATTACATTCGTGTCTGCCCTGGTCATGCTGGTATGTGAATACGGCTGATACACGTTCCTCTTTTTAGTTAGTGCTGACTACAAGTGTTTGTCACATTGTTTCTTACATTATCAGTTGTATATTGCATATATTATTCAGACAAATGTACAGCTGTGAAAGCTATCAACAGTTTTAATGCGATAAAAGGTAGTTTAGCTGACCCTATAAGGTTGATGACAAAAGGTAATAAGTCTTTTGGACATATTTAACCCCCATGAACAAAAACAAAGGACAAACCGAAGGATAACCGAAGCCAGATGAAAGGTCACAACTGCCAACTTAGAAAATGTGATTTAAACTGGACTAATACATTACCAAAACAACACACCTAAATGTTGTGTTTTCCACTAATCCCATTAACCCCCTCCATTAAAATCCGGATTTCGATAGGAAGACTTACACATAAATGAGTCAGCTTGAACCCATATGTTGTTTACATGTTTATCAATGGAGGTCACGTAATATTTGTAGGTAGAAAGGCACTAATAATGTAGGAATATAGATTTTCATTCAGTCACAACCTTATCCTATTTTTTTTTAAATTGTCACTTTTAAGTTCGCCCACATCAGTCCAATACCTCCTTTTATCAGCAGATATATGCAATCTGGTCTCTGTTTTTGTTATTCCCATTGTGGACGAGTACCACATGCAGAAGGGATTGAAATGTCTTACTCCAAAAATAGACATTACCACTTTAAACAAGAGGGCCATGATGGCCCTAATTCGCTCACCTGACTCCATGAACACCTGAGGAGAATGTGACATTGAGTTCAAGTGTTTTAAAAAAAATTGTGCTATTTTTAAATGGCGGTCATCTTGGATTAAGCGATGACTCATTGTACCGAATCTGAAAATGCTTCACCCAAGGATCTTAACTTCCTATGAAGTTTGGCCAGCATCGGCCATGTGGTTCCTGAGAAAAAGACGTCCAAAATCTCGAATAAATGGACCTTTTGGCGGCCATCATGGATGTTATAATCATCCGATTCCGACAAAAATAAAAGTTGACCCCACGGGCCACGCCCATTTTTGAACCCGGGGTCATCATTTTCACAACTTTGAAAGAGCATTGTAAATCGATCATTTCTACCAAGTTTAGTCGAAATCCGGCCAGCGGTTCATGAGAAGAAGAATTTTTAAGAATTTATGCTATTTTTAGACGGCGGCCACCTTGGATTAGCGATGACCTCCATTTTAACAAATCTGAAAAGGCTTCACCCATGGACCATAACTTTTAAGTTTGGCTACCATGGGCCAAGCGGTTCATGTGAAGAAGAATTTTGAAATCTCTAATGAAAGAAAGACCTTTTGACATTTCGGCGGCCATCTTGGATGACATAATCATCCGATTTCGACAACAAATGAACCAGAGTGATCGCCTCTTTGATACCTTCCATTTGATATATAACATGACCATATTCGGTCAAAAATAAAATTTGACCCCAATTTTTCCCAACGGGCCACGCCCATTTTTGACACCGGGGTCATCATTTTAAAAACGTTGAAAGAGCATTGTACATCGATCATTCCTACCAAGTTTCATCGAAATCCGGCTAGCGGTTCATGAGAAGAAGATTTTTTAAGAATTTATGCTATTTTTAGACAGCGACCATCTTGGATTAGCGATGACCTCCATTTTAACAAATCTGAAAAGGCTTCACCCATGGACCATAACTTTTAAGTTTGGCTACCATGGGCCAAGCGGTTCATGTGAAGAAGAATTTTGAAATCTCTAATAAAAGAACGACGTTATGACATTTCGGCGGCCATCTTGGATGACATAACAATCCGATTTCGACAAAAAATGTACCAGAGTGATCGCCTCTTTGATACCTTCGATTTGATATATAACATGACCATATTCGGTCAAAAATAAAATTTGACCCCATTTTGACCCCACGGGCCACGCCCATTTTTGACCCCGGGGTCACCATTTTAACAAATTTTAAAGAGCATTGTACATCGATCATGCCTACCAAGTTTTATCGAAATCCCACAAGCGGTTGATGAGAAGATTTTTTAAGAATTCATGCTATTTTTAGATGGCGGCCATCTTGGATTAGCGATGACCTCCATTTTAACAAATCTGAAAAGGCTTCACCCATGGACCATAACTTTTAAGTTTGGCTACCATGGGCCAAACGGTTCATGTGAAGAAGAATTTTGAAATCTCTAATAAAAGAACGACGTTATGACATTTCGGCGGCCATCTTGGATGACATAACAATCCGATTTCGACAAAAAATGAACCAGAGTGATCGCCTCTTTGATACCTTCGATTTGATATATAACATGACCATATTCGGTCAAAAATAAAATTTGACCCACCCCAATTTGACCCCACGGCCACGACCCATTTTTGACCCCGGGAGGGTCACCATTTTAACAACTTTGAAAAAAGAGCATTGTACATCGATCATTCCTACATACATGTACCAATTTATTTTGTCGAAATCCGGTTAGCGGTTCTTGAGAAGAAGATTTTTGAAGAATTTGTGCTATTTTTAGACAGCGGCCATCTTGGATTACGTAATGACGTCATTTTAACAATTTTGTAATCCCCCTACCTAAGGACCATGACCATGAAGTTTGGTAACTATAGGCCCAATGGTTACCGAGGAGAAGACGTTTGAAAATGTTCACGGACGACGACGGACGACGACGGACACATTGCGGTAACAATAGCTCTCATGAGCTTCGCTCAGGTGAGCTAAAAAGTATTAAAACAAACAAGTTGAAAATTCATATTGTTTAATTTGTTTAATTTAACAAATTATATTTTCCAAGTTGGCAATCGTTTTTCTGATCATTTAAGTTGGAAACGATATGTATCGTGACCCCTGAACGCAATGGTGCATAATGCAGACACAATTTGTGGCGTTTTCCAACCGGGCACCTGCACCGGAAGAGCATATGACGTCATAAGGTCAGAGGTCGCGACCTTTCACGGTACGCTGGAAGTGGCCATTTGTAGATGAGCGTGTTTTGAAAGTAAACATTTGCATTTCTCCGTGCTTTTAAAGCCAGTAAATGCAATATACATACAGATAATTGGATTATATTTGCATGTAACAAATAAAAAAGGTTTATACTCTATTATTTATTACGCATATTATTTATTACGCATGTTGTTTAATATCGTTAGTCTCGAATTATGAGCAGTCCAGGATACCTGTGATTTTGGACTGGAGGGATTTTGTCCTACCTGCATTTTAGACAGAGGGGATTTTTTCCTCCTGCGTCAAAAATCATCCGGACTACACTGTACGAGCACGGTACCTGTATATAGCCGGAGGTATTCAGGAACACCTTGAATCCTTTGGGTACGCTCGTAGGGTCAGAATGGCTCGCACGGTGAACGGGTAAATGGGTACTGGTTACGCAGCGGGGATAATTATCTGGACAGTGAGCCTGAAACAACACGGGGTAGCGTGTACACAAGTGTACAGTAGGAATAACATGGCTAAAACCTACCTATAATTGTCCGTGTACATTCTCTGCTCGCTGTGTAGGGAAATGACAGTTGAGTTTTGACCACGCCAGTCAATCAGCACAATTCTGGAAGTCGGCGTGACGTATCACTAGTCACGTGACCCGATATGTTTGGGGGTCAATGGATACATTTTGCTCTAAAATATAGATGCTAAAATACATCATTTTTATGCCATTTAAAGGCACTGAACGGCTCAGTATTACAATTTTCCGATTGTTTCAAACACAAAAACATGTTTGGCAACTGATTTAGTACACAAAACTAACATATAGCCTTAGGAACCCGTTCACCGGTGCATTAATAATTAAATCGGTACACACAAGCCTAACAATAAACAATTCCAAATGAATTACACACTACATTCACGTACATCTTATTTTCTTTAAAAATACGAGATATAGTGTGCGTGTGTGGTTCCCACATCGCAAATATTGCCCGCCATCTTGTATTGACCTACATAGCTGACTGCGATGACGCAATACCATTCACCGGTGTAATGACAAATAAATCCCCAGCTAAAATGTTAACTTCAGGTGACTCCAGAGCTGGATGTGGTTTCATGCAGATTTTTCACTCTATCTTTTGTAATACTAACAAATGTTGGTTTTAACATTGTTTTTTTTTTTAAATGATAATAAATGTAATTGGTTCCTGTTATTATTGAGTGGTAACTGAAATTAGAAAAGGAGGTATCACTAGCAAATTTATATGTGTATATATGTACATTTGTAATCCTCTCTGCAGCTGATCAATGTCTACAATTGATTAAGATAGTAAACACTACTGACAAATAGTACATGTCATAATTAGTTAATTAATATAGATCCTGGGGTGATTTACAGCCTTATTTTGAACATGGTATTAGAAAATTAACAAGAGGGCCATGATGGCCCTAATTCGCTCACCTGACTCCATGAACACCAGAGGAGAATGTGACATTGAGTTCATGTGTTTTAAAAAAATTGTGCTATTTTTAGATGGCGGTCATCTTGGATTAAGCAATGACTCTCATTTTACCAAATCTGAAAATGCTTCACCCAAGGATCTTAACTTACTATGAAGTTTGGCCATCATCGGCCATGTGGTTTCTGAGAAAAAGACGTTCAAAATCTGAAATAAATAACCTTTTGGCGGCCATCATGGATGACATAATCATCCGATTCCGACAAATATTGCACCAGAGCAATCGCCTCATCGACACCTTCAATTTGATATATGACATTAGCATATTCGGTCAAAAATAAAATTTGACCCCACGGGCCACGCCCATTTTTGACCCTGGGGAAACCATTTTCACAAATTTGAAAGACCATTGTATATCGATCATTCCTACCACGTTTCATCGAAATCCGGCCAACGGTTCACGAGAAGAAGATTTAAGAATTTGTGCTATTTTTAGACGGCGGCCATCTTGGATAAGCGATGACCTCCGTTTTAACAAATCTGAAAAGGCTTCACCCATGGACCATAACTGTTACGTTTGGCTACCATGGGCCAAGCGGTTCATGTGAAGAAGAATTTTGAAATCTCTAATAAAAGAACGACCTTTTGACCTTTCGGCGGCCATCTTGGATGACCTAACCATCCGATTTCGACAAAAAATGCACCAGAGTGATCGCCTCGTTGATACCTTAAAGTTGATATATGACATGACCATATTTGTTCAATAATAAAATTTGACCCCAATTTGACCCCATGGGCCACGCCCATTTTTGACCCGGGGGTCACCATTTTAACACGTTTGAAAGAGCATTGTACATCGATCATTCTTACCAAGTTTTGTCGAAATCCAGCTAGCGGTTCATGAGAAGAAGATTTTTTAAGAATTTATGCTGTTTTTAGACGGCGGCCATCTTGGATTAGCGATGACATCCATTTTAACAAATCTGAAAATGCTTCACCCATGGACCATAACTTTTAAGTTTGGCTACCATGGGCCAAGCGGTTCATGTGAAGAAGAATTTTGAAATCTCTAATAAATGAACAACCTTTTGACCTTTCGGCGGCCATCTTGGATGGCCTAACCATCCGATTTCGACAAAAAACGCACCAGAGTGATCGCCTCGTTAATAACTTAAATTTGATATATGACTAGACCATATTCGGTCAAAAATAAAATTTGACCCCAATTTGACCCCACGGGCCACGCCCATTTTTGACACCGGGGTCACCATTTTAACAAATTTGAAAGAGCATTGTACATCGATCATTCCTAGCAAGTTTCGTCGAAATCCGGCTAGCGGTTCATGAGAAGAAGATTTTTTAAGAATTTATGCTATTTTTAGACGGCGCGCCACCTTGGATTAGCGATGACCTCCATTTTAACAAATCTGAAAATGATTCTCCCATGGACCATAACTCTTAAGTTTGGCTACCATGGGCCAAGCGGTTCATGTGAAGAAGAATTTTGAAATCTCTAATAAAAGAACGACCTTTTGACCTTTCGGCGGCCATCTTGGATGACCTAACAATCCGATTTCGACAAAAAATGCACCAGAGTGATCGCCTCGTTGATACCTTCAATTTGATATATGACAAGTCCATATTCGGTCAAAAATAAAATTTGACCCCAATTTGACCCCACGGGCCACGCCCATTTGATTAGCGATGACCTCCATTTTAACAAATCTGAAAATGCTTCACCCATGGACCATAACTTTTAAGTTTGGCTACCATGGGCCAAGTGGTTCATGTGAAGAAGAATTTTAAAATCTCTAATAAAAGAACAACCTTTTGACCTTTCGGCGGCCATCTTGTATGGCCTAACCATCCGATTTCGACAAAAAATGCACCAGAGTGATCGCCTCGTTGATACCTTCAATTTGATGTATGACAAGTCCATATTCGGTCAAAAATAAAATTTGACCCCAATTTGACCCCACGGGCCACGCCCATTTTTGGCCCCAGGGTCACCATTTTAACAACTTTGAAAGAGCATTGTACATGGATCAATCCTACCAAGGTTTGTCGAAATTCGGTTGGCGGTTCTTGAGAAGAAGATTTTTGAAGAATTTGTGCTATTTTTAGACGGCGGCCATCTTGGATTACGTAATGATGTAATTTTAACAATTTTGTAATCCCCCTACCTAAGGACCATGACCATGAAGTTTGGTGACTATAGGCCCAATGGTTACGGAGGAGAAGACGTTTGAAAATGTTCACGGACGACGACGACGGACGACGGACACATTGCGGTAACAATAGCTCACATGAGCTTCGCTCAGGTGAGCTAAAAATACACCCAAGTCACCTTAATGGATAAATTTATAAAGGATACTGCAGGTGCGTGCACCGGAAAATTACCATATTTGGCAATAACGTGACCTCTGATTCGTGGAAAAGCATGAGAGATGTAACTCTTTTGTAACTTGGCTGATGATAAAGATTCAAAGTATGCAAAGACATAGTTGGGAAGGGACTTGTTGGATCTATGTTATGACCTGGCTAGGAAACTGGTTCATGAAGTTAGAAATTATAATAACTACGATCATTTATCCGTAAGTAGCTCATTCTAGTAGATTATTCAACTTCAACAGGTGGCAGATGCATGAGTAAAAACATACGCGTGACAAGCCCGGATGTAAACAATACCATGAGACTTATATGCGGATATTTCGGATTGCACCGGTGAATGGTATACACCGGTGAACGGGTTACCCACCCTACTGCCTAATAGATACATCTCAAGTCTTGAGATTTACATCTTAATCGCAATGTGAAGACAACAAAAACATGTTTTGTGTACCACTCAGTGCAAAATGTAAATATTGACAAATTAATTTCCGTAACCCAACGGCTTCGGCTCGGAAGCGAGTCGATAAACTCCGGCTATCGGAATTCATCGGCCGCGAATCAGGGAGTTGATCAGTTGACCCGAGCGTCTATCGGAAAATCGATCGGACTTTGAACACGCACCTGCTGTTTGTTTATCAACAAATATTGATATTTTCATCGACTACAAACTCATTTTTGTACCAAAATTAATGCAAACAGTTTCAAAGTGTGTGTAAATAGAAACCTGTTGGATTTATGTGTGGGAAAACCCAATTATAGGAGGCCAAATTAGGCAACTTGAGCCGTATAGAGGCTTTAACATTATGAATCTGAATTTAAATTTGATTTAGCGACTAGAATTTAGTTGTTTGAACTTTGAAGCCTTCACAAATGATTAAATTATATATGAAAACGGGTGAGATTTCCCCCTGCGCTCCTCGACAAGGGAGATAATTATAACCTGCAGATGCGCGAAATTCAGCGCCGTATCGATTACAATCTTGTATTGGTGTATATATTAGATTATAGTGTACCTAGTTACGAAAACAGCATACCTGTGATATTGTTAATATTGTTATATACTAGTTCGAGTTACTATTTTGTTGTTGGTCGTAGGCCATATATAATTTTTTGTCCGTTAAAGTTGTCCGTCTTGACACTCTTGTTGGGGTGTCATTGTCTGTGTTGTGTATATCTGTATTTGATGTAGTTAAGTACTTAGATAGTTTTCACTAATCCTTTATACTTCAGAGACTAGATCTATTAACTAACATATTATAATAATGGCCAGTGTTCAAGTTCTTTTTGCAGGCCACTCAAACCTGAAGTTTGTCGAGAGGATCCTGCCAGCCCTGCGCCATGACGTCTCGGTCCTCTGCGTTCCAGGGGCCAGAGTGATGGACGACAGGAAGGGCTTCGAGGAACGTCTCGAGGATCACCTGTCACAGGCGACGCCAGACGTGATGTTTCTTCACATCGGGTCCAACGACGTTTCCAGACTTGTGTCTGTTGATTTATTTCTTTGGTATGTATATCAAATGTTACATAATAATAATGTTATAAAACTTTGTTTTGTCATTTTCATCAAACTCTGCTGGTGTACAGAGGTTCGCAATTGTGTTGTTATCAAAACTGTTAAAGCTTAGTACCATATGCACAATCCTTAAAATATAAAGCCATTAAAGGAAGCTAGGGTCAGTATGATGAACTGTTTTCTTTCACTAATTCTTGGACATTTCCAAGTGCATTGAGTCATTATTTTAGCTGCATCTACAGTCCTAGTTGCAGCCTGCAACTCTGACTCTGGTATGCATGATTTGGGAGGGTCAAAGAGTTACAGGCTGCAACTACAGTCCTGTCCTGCAAAAACTGTAAAAAAAAAAAAATAAGGTAAGTAAATAAATAAATCAGTCAAAATATATACCAGTAACCAGACCAAAAACTTATCACAACATGTGTTTTTTTATATTCTATTTTAATTCAACGACTGTACCCCTATATAGGCATTATTGATTAATTTCGGCCCACATGCATTGGGCTTTCGTCGGCATTGCTACAATTGAACGGCGCTAGTAATACTGAATACATTACAATAATTATTTCCTTTGAGATTAAAATAACGCCTTTGCTTTGTTGTTTATAGTATGGTATGTAGCTTCTGGTTGGACACAAGCTCTTATTGTAACAAATAACATGTTTAAAACTGTAATTTTCTATGCATTCTATGTATATCTGCAGGATAACGATAATTCTCAAATTAACATATGAACTTGGCACTACAATATTGACATTATTTCATTTGTTATGATACGAGGTCGTGTCTGACCAAGGCAAACCATCTGTAATTCTACATTTCAGCAAGATAACAATAATTCTCAAATTAACATCTGCACTTTCCGCCCAAATATTAACATTAGCATTAATATAATCGCGGAATTTGTTGTGATGCAAGGTCGTGTCCGACCAAAGCTACAACCCTTGTTGTTCATATATAGTTACACCGATGAAAGATGAAACACGCCAAATGCCTTGTGATGAATATGTATACGTTTGAAATATAAATATAATATTGCTGCAATAGCCATTGCTTTTCATAGACGGTGGCTAAGTGATAGGGTCCCGGTGTTTTCACTGCATTAGTGTATTTGTTACTAGCTCAGGATCTTGTAATCAGTTTATTATGTTGTTGTATATTTTGGGACATCATGTACATTTGTAATTTAATGTATACATTTGTATGTTCAAGTTTATCTGTAGAAAAGTTGTAGATAATTGTGTGTCCGAACAATAAGCTGTATGTTGTATACCTACATTTGGCGTTGTCGTCCAAGCATTTAGTGACAATGCCCCAATTGAGGCAAACGATCTATTAGTGTGTGATTTCTGTTCTACATGTAGTTGAGCTGTAGATTAGTTGTAGATCTTAGATAAATTAGCTGTAGCATGTACATATATGATTATGTATTTAGTATTTACTGTTTATTGAGGGTAAAATAAGTCATTAGTGTTTGTGTCACGGGTTTGATAATTTTTATGACACATCAGATGTATAATTCCATGAATAAACTTATTGTTACATGCACATGCAGCCATAGTCACATTTTCCAAATGACAGTTCCGACGCTAATCAGACTGGCAAGTGTGTACCGGTAATCCGGTATGTATGGATTGTGATTTTCACCATGTTGCAGACCCTGACTCAAGACCTATTTGTTGCCAACATATTCCCATTCCGTCATTCGTTCAAAGCATTTCGTTGGTGGAATGGCGAGCATTACACATTCTGATCAGACTGCAGATGCACAGGCTGGTCTCCTCACAAACTGGTCGCAAAATCCATAAGCCATATTTCTTCAGTCCCAGCCATATATGTGCCTGTATTAAAATATCATTAAAATGGTATGGCATGTGGTTCTAATACCCTGATGAAATAGGTCTGACTTGAGATTGATTATGTTTTATTATATTTCATTATTAAACATAAATAATTTAGATACTTGCCATGTTATCTCGAATCTTTAAATGGTTGTCATGACGTTCTCGGACTTCGCTTATATCGAAAGAGTCCTGGATTAAAACCCCAAATTTCAATGTCAAATGTATGTCATTATATATATCGTGCACTGTTTCACCTCCAAAAAGTTGGTAAAAATGTGTGTAGTACCGGTGTAACAGGAAATCTTCCGGGGGGGGGATTTATTTCCAGGCTTAAGCCTAGTAAATATTCCCCCCCCCCCCCCGCCTGGAAATCCCCCCCCCCCCTTTCACACACAGTCTGTTGGTACACAGAGGACGTAATATCCCTACAATGTATACCCCAACTAACATAGTCATAATGTATGTCTGCTTGTGGAGAAGTATGTGAATAGGCGAGGTAGCCTTTTCTATAAAAGAGCTATCCTCAATTTAGTATGTTAATATCTATACATAGACAATATAGTGGTGGTGGGGCGGTAGAGATTATATTTACCGGTACATGTATATGCAATAATTCCCCATTACCGTACCATAACTATTATGTATGTTGGCTGGTAGAGCGTGTTCTAGGTTAAATCTCTCTACCATAGCTGCATATGATTGGTATAAATGTATAGCACATGGTGGGGGTGGGTCTAGAAAATAAAAACAGTATATCTGTGTAGAACAGCAAGCATGTGGCATGTATTGGTGAGGGGGGAGGGGAGGGGGAGATTTTCCTAGTAAATATCGTGGGTTATTCTAGTCTACGTAGATGGTTGGGGGGTGGAATTTCCTAGGAAAATCTCTCCCCCCCCCCCGCCAATACGCGTCACATGCTAACTGTTCTACACAAATATTTTCACTTTTTCAGATCTTCCCCCAATCTTGTGATATTCTTGTCTATCAAGGGACTTACACTATGCATATGGTAGATTGGGGTGGGGTGTGAGGGAGGTGATTTTTTATGTTCCCCTTTCTTATACTACCAAATGACATACATTGTGCCTATGTGCACATGTTTGGTGGGAAATAATTCTTCTTTGTAGCATTCAAACACAAACTTTTGGTTGGGGTGGAGAATTTCCAGGGTGGTGGGAGAATTTCCTAGACTCGACCCTGGAAATATTCCCCCCCGGGGGGTTAGATTTCCAGGGGGGGGTGGAGAATTTCCTGTGACACCTGTATATATGGTATTTAATATTTTACAGAATTGCGGTACTGTAATAATGTCCTTATTGTCCGTTGCAGTGGAATTTCTAGGTTGGTGGATTGTGTTCGCCGTCTTTCCCCGGGTACGACGATGAAGGTGTGCTCCATCCTGCCGAGAGCTGAGGACAAGTACAGAGGAGACGTATGGAACCGGCGCCAACTACCTCGACTGCAGCAGACGGTGACGATGATGAACCGGACCCTGCGGACATTCTGCGTGGAGGAGACCCTGGAATTTGTGGAGTACGCCATGCCGCCCTACCACTATGCTCGCGATGGGTTGCATGTCAAGCCAGACGGTGCAAAGGTCTTGCTCTCGACCATTCTTGGTAAGGTTGACCGGAAGTCTCTTGCACCTTTGGGTGAAGCATCAACCCAAGGCGTGGGTGAAGCAACAATCCAAGGCGATAAGGAAGTAAGTAAAACATCTGGGTACCATTAAGTATGCGAATGTAAAAGTTATATAACTTTTGTTTGGTGACCCTTTAATATACACCAATAAATAAGTAATGTATGACTGTTTTAGATGTCTTTTCAAACCAAAAATATTCCGTGTAGGACGTAATGTACCATGCTAAACGTAAGCTGTTTGCCAGTCTGCTGTAGCCCTGTGCAGCCCCAGGACAGTTTCTACTGCAGTAGCCATCACTTTTAAGACACTGCTCAATATAAATTGATATGTGTCTTAAGTGTTTTACTGGTGTGGTCCTGTGACAAGGACCAGATATTGTAAATTCAGGCCTGATTAATCAGAACATAATTTACTATTCCCCTTTGCCCCCACCCATGTCGGGTAAGGTCTGGTTTTACCCATTGGATATTTTGCCATGGATGGTTTGGTTTGTGGCCCAGGGGTTAGAACACCTGACTTCCAATCCGGAGGTTGTGCGTTCAAACCACGCCTTGGGCATCAACAATACTTTCATAGTATTTCCACCCCACTGGTCTGTCGGATGAGACTTTAAACTGTGTCCCGTCTGGTGGGACGTTAAAGCCATTCACTTTCACTTTTTTTCTCACCCAAGTCTAAGTTATCGGCTGCAGTATGGGTGCCTTGCACCAGATCAGGACACTTAACTCAGTGTTCAAATTTCTTATTCTAATTTCAGTGCTGAAGTTATGTTTCATACTCGTACAGATGCATTCCCGTCTGCATATGTCCTTACTTTTGAACAGTTGTAAAACACCTATCAATCACCATTTCCATGGCAGATGTGTGTCCTATGTAATAGTAACATCTCTGCATTTCAACCTGTCACATTATTCTAGGCTGCATCTGCCAGTGCGCCAGCGGTGATCATGTCATACCCTGTTGTTGACATCGGCATCACATTTGGATGGAGTGAGGAGCTGGAGGTAAGTTATCTGGACATTCGTACTACAATTTTGAATGAGCCCTATTAAAAATATCTATTTTATCTCATCGTGTAGCGAAAATGTCATAGAGGGATGCAAAAGTCGTGTGACCGTCACATTTTCCATTCTGCTATAACTTATTTACCGTATGACCAATTATAATTTGTATATAGAAAGGTGTGTGATCACATGGTTTCCGAACTACATTTTCCGACGTGACGTAATTTCTGAAGTAATTTTTACATTAGATTTTCTTTAAAATCTTCCTCGCAAAAGGACTGATTTTGATGGTATCTAGCGCACCAAATACGATGGCATATGGGTGCTCTTTAATTTAGTTATTGACAATAACTTTCACAAATAATCGTATCGTTTTTATTTACATTTACGGTAACCGATTCTTCATCAGAACAACAGAATTATGAGATTAAAGCCACGCCGTTCGGAAACACGTGATCCCACACCTCGAATAGTGCTCTCTTGTGATTGGCTTGTACTACTATACTCGCTTGTTTGTTTAGCGTGAAGACCAAATCACTTGTGCATTATTTCATGATAATATGCTCACCTGGTTAAATAAATGGTATTTTGTGCACTCTTGTTATTTGATGTACCACTCATCCTGTATCAATTGTTATAGAGGCAGCAGGTGTCGCTCTCCAAGAAGTTGGCGTACATTCTTAGGCATGGAAGCAAGCGGGAAGGATTTTCGATGGTTACTGGTATGTACTAATATATAAGTTAGTGTATGTTGAGAGTTACATTTCATCACTCCCATCAAGTAATACTTCCTGCATTCCAAATAATATGATGGTGCCCCGAATAAAATTTGCAATACATAATAGGCAGATATGACAACAGCGTGCTATAAATATTATGCCAGCAAATTAAACATATCTGAGCATTTCTGTCAGAATCTCAAAATAAGGTTCAAATTGTAAACTTTTCATACTGATGCACAGCCGATTGTTAATGTACACTATGGATAACCCATAGGTAAAGCTATATTTACTTGCATAGTAGGCGAGTAAACACCAGTTACAATGCACTCAGGTAACTGCTCACATGTCGCTGTATTTGATAAGTAATAACAGTACAGTAGTATGTATGGTATGTGTTGTGTCGTGGCCTGGTAAAATTGACACACTGTGCAATTTTCTGTAGATATTGCATCACATCTACGAAGCAATTATCTTTGAATCAAAGGATCAGCTATAGAACTGGTCCTTAAATGTTTATGAGTACATCCATCTACAGTGTTACTGTATATTGAAGTTCTATTGTAGGTGGCTTTCTGTATGTCGGCGATGTTGTTGAGAAGCTGCACTGTACAGCTGAACAGGTTCAACATGTTGTGTCGACCGATGCCAAGGACAGGTTTACCTTGGCATATGACAACAACAGACGCCTCATGATTCGAGCCAATCAAGGCCATTCTATGGAGGTATGTATCATTGAAAAGAATATATTTCCAATTTTTTGTTGTTCACGTTGAATGATATTGTATGGTCATATACCGTTAATGCAAAGTATTTCAGGGTTGATATCTTGAAAGTATGTGAGCTTACACGTTCAATCCTTTTCCACAGAGAATAGCTTATTCTATCTCGTATTCTTAGCGATTTCGTTTCTGACAGCTATAACATATTTTCTACACCATCGTAACATCAATGTTATGCTTGTGATAAAGGCATAATTGGTGACTGATGAAGTCATGAATAACAGTTAGTTCAAAGATGGGTCATGTCCAACAAACTCACATATTTTCGATTAAAACAATATTCTATTATTTCATGTTGCATTTACATTGTCAACTTGGATGATTAACAGACATTTATATATTTCAATGCTGAATTTGACATCAGTTATAAAATTATCAAGCACACATAACTACCCAAAATGGACTTGCACTGCATTTCAGATCCATGATCTCGACTTATCTCCAGTAACGTCTGTGGATGAAACTCCCGTCATCCACGGAACATCCATTTCGTCATGGGCCAGCATTCAGACACAGGTAATTACAATATTATACAGCAAATATTTATCGTCAATAGATCTTTCACCATATAGACGCCTTCATAGTCCAAGTTGGCTATGGTTATCAATTTGAAATTAATATTTAGTTTGTATGTCGGACAGCAGGGATCATCTGATATTATTCATATAAAGAAGAAAGTCTTCCCTAACCATGTACACACAGTTCAGCCTACACATCCACATATAGTCTGTACAGGGGTCTACCATTCATCCACAACATTTTAAGTGTTTGACAGCTGATTAAGCCCTAGACTGTTTCTGTTCTCCAACCTCAGCACATATCATTTTGTTGTAGGGCCTGTCTCGAATGCGAAGAAATCATATCCACTTCGCTATGGGGGAGCCAGGCACAGTGGGTGTTGTCAGTGGTATGTACACTTTGTACATGTGCATATTGTGGAGTTCCTACAAACCAAACAACCTGTCATAATTGTGGCTGTGAGGGAAGTAATTGGCCTTATGGGATTTGTGTCCAGAATAGCTCGTGATTAAATAGCCCATTCCTGTTGCCTGATAACGATCTATATTGTTAGAAGCATTATATGTGTTTCAGTGATGTATTGGCGTATAGTGCATATTCTGATCAGACTGTTCGGATGCACAGGCTGATCTGGATCTACACTGGTTGCTAAACCTGTAAGCCCCATTGATCCAGCCAAAGCCACAATTAAGCACACTGTGCACTTAAAGTTTTCATCATCTTCAGCAGTAATATGTATCCACATTCAATACAGCTAAGTCAATTGATTGAATAATAGTGCATGACAGTAGCATTGACGGCTGTGTAGAACTACAATCTAAAGAGTGTCTTCCTTCCACCAAAACCAGTTACCCCATTATGTAGCATTAAATAACAAGACTACTATTTTTCTATATAGAGTTTATCAGGATCAGTCTGAAATTAATAGAATTATGAGGTACTTCACATTTTCTTGACTTATTTGATACACATGATATCAAAAGACACTAATCCAACATTCACTAAATATCGACCAGTCATTACTGTGTTAATTCGTAACATGTAAGTTTTACATTGTTTGCTTGCACGCTTTATTAATTTGTAACATACAAACATGAAGTGATGCTAATAGAAATTACACATCCTACTTTCACATATTACATACAATGTTTTATAACTTCAACTTCTGCTGTAGGTATCAGGAACAGTGCTGAAGTCCTGATTTATGTTGACATGTGGAAAGCTATAAAAGGTTTGTGCTAAATAGTTATATACAGTGCAACCCCTCCACCCATGTGAAGACACAAAACTGGCTGTTGTAGAGTGGTTGCTACTGTAGGCAGGTTATATATAAAGGCAATCGTCCATTTGGGATATAAAATATCGGCTGTTACTGAGAGATGGTTGTCGTAGAGAGTTGGTCGTTCGCGGATGTTCCACTATCGTTGAGTCCGTTATTCGCGCAACAATGATAAGTATACCTCTATTAAAAATGTGCTTTAAAGTTTATAACGATCTAATATCTCACTGTAAGGCAGATTTACTGAACACTGCATATGCTTTTAAATCATCATTCACATGTACTTGTGCTATTAATGTACCCATTGTGCCCAAGATCAAATGATTGACATTTGTGTTGAAACCTATTTATCGATCCATGCATATGTACATGTGAGCTCCTACTGACATGCATCCATATGCTCATGTTTTTGTACATACATAATGAATTAAGTTTGTATCAATTTCCTGTTGACGAAAAATTGTTCCACCTTCCTATATAATTGTCCTACTTTCACATTAATACCTATTTAGGCTGGATTTATCATTTTGTATGTTTTTTGCAAGTTAAATTTTAATATTATTGCATTGCATTTTACCAATCATTTTTGTAGATGGGATAAAGTTTTTCCGTTCATCCAACAACGTCATTCTCAGTCCTGGGAATGAGAAGGGCCAGATCCCGCCTTACTACTTCAAATTCGTTATAAACAGGTTGCCTAGTAAGTAGTATACAAATATTTACTTTTTTGCTGGTGTATATGTAGAGGATATCAATCGATTTTGCATTAACTCGTCAGCAATTTCATGCAACTCGCCGGAGGCTCGGGATGTGGATTTGTTTCATAAATCTCATATCAAATGTAAACGAGTTTGCGATTCTGTTTATCACATGAATACACCACCCACCCCCCCACCCCCCAAACAAAACCCAGAAAACTTTGAGATATCCAATATGTGTCAGTTAGAAGACGTCATTTACTATTTTCTCCTTGAGACCATTTTTTTTACCTTCACCTATTATTTCTACGTAATTGACTTAGCCATTTTCAACGTTAACTTGTTAACGTATGTCTGGTTAAATTTTTTTTGTTATACTATATCTCTGCAACTGCTTCGCCCATTACCTTGAAACTTCACATGGGTGTTTATCATCATCCATATTTTCATTCTACCCCCAACCGTGCGGCCCCTGTGCCCAATGTCAAGGTCAAATTACTTTGAATTTTTTTGTTAAAGTTTTTTCGTGTACTTTATCTCTGCAACTGCTTCACCCATTACCTTCATACTTCACATGGGTGTTTATCATCATTGTTGCGCCCGCTTGCTGAAAGCGCGATATCGTCGGCATTTTGACATACGTCCGTCTGTCCGTACGTATGTCCGTGTGTCCGGTTAAAGTTTTTTGGTTAAAGTTTTTCCATCTACTATATCTATATTTTTAGTGTCCATGCCTCGTCCCAAGGCACGACATGCAGGCCACGGCCATCTAGTCTACAAAAAGTGGGTATAATTATGTTATCCAAGTGTCTATGCTTGGAAAAAACCTGGCCTTCGTGGCTTTGCCTCGTTTCTTGTTATACATGTATATCTATATAGTGGTACTTGTATATGCAGGGTCCCTGTTGCCTTTTGACTCTACCATTGGTGGTAGTGTTGAAAATGCTGGCCAGGTAATGGGACATCATGAGCATCCTGTGCGGAAGGTCTCGGAGGAGTCACCTGTTTCCCAACCTCTGGTATGTAATCTAGATATTTGCAATTCATGCTTGAATAGGCTATCAATCTACACTATAGCTCTGAAACAAACTGTATATATTAATTGTTTGAACGATGTCATCCGTGCATGTTCCATCACAAAGTAAATTCTATCCAATACTAAAATATAGCAATGTTATCCTATTCTCGGCATATGATAGCCCTTTAAATTTTGCGTGAACTTATGAATTTATGATTTAACAGTCTTCTCCAATTGCAGTTGGACGTTATCTGTACACCTGAACATAATGCCCAATGCATTCAATCATTTAACTTGTCCGGTTATTATCCTGTCGCCAGTAGGCAAGAGTGGGCATAGCGTTAGTCCATATACGGCCACGTACATATGTGCATAATTTAGTATAACCTTTCATTTTTAATAACTGATGAACTGCTTTTGATATACTGTGTGTCTAGGGATGGTGCTTTGTTTTGCTTTGGTTTGGCTTAGTGATATCAATTAGTGACAAGAGTACTTCTCATCAATGCAACTCCGGTTTCGCAGTGCAGTAGGTAGGATTGTACGGTGGTTGGAAGATCCACAAATAGGTACTCTGATTTCCTCCCACATCAAGAACAATGAGCACATGTCGAAGGTAGGGATAATAAGCCGTTAACATCTCGTACAACAAGAAGTGCATTCCGACAGGGATCCACATCCATCCCTACCACAAACGTGGTTCGTTGACCGCAAGATTTTGGTTATTGCATTTGTTGTGAACTCGCATATATTTGTTTACAACCACACACATACATCCCTACCATATTACAAAAAGCACATCTTAGCTGATAACACTTGTAACTGAAGATATTTTATGCGAGATATGTATTTCAGATTGACGTTGAGTTGACTCCTGTTGTCGAGCAGGACGCAACCGTCACCCATGGTACTTCCTTGTCAGCGTGGACAAACAGTCGCTCACAGACTCCTACGATCACCTCTACTGTGTATCCGGCTGGTCCTACGGTCGCCTCTACTGTGTCTCGAACTGTGGTTGCATCAACCTTGTGTTGGAAAGAACCAAAACATCCTGGCAAAGTATGTATTAATTAATACACTGTTGAAATACTTCATTGAATGAAAGAAAAAAAACATTACTTGATCTGTGAATTATTTTTATTGGCTGAGGAAATACAACTTCATGAAGATAATGCACAAGCGATTGTGTCATTGCACTAAATAAACGAGTGAGCGAAGCCAATTGAGTGCTAAATCTATATATATGCTAAGCATAGGTAGATCAATAACATTTCATGCTTGGGCTGCCAGTCTCAAATTGCAATTTTGGATCCATAAACTATAGGGTCCAGTCTTGTATTATTCACATGTGCATCTGTACCTGCTTCTTTCAGCCAGTATGAACTGCAAATATTATTTCCTCTTTCCTCCCGAAATATGTGACGTGTATGGTCGTATATTTTTTCCATCGAGATGTCTAGATGTTGACATATTTTATCGCAACATGTTGACTTCATTATCTTGGCATGTTGACATAACGCGAAACAATGTCGACATGTTGAGATGAATTATATCGACATGTTGTGTTAAATTCAACATGTTAAGTGGACATGTGTGAACTTGGTAAAATTATTTCGACATGTTGAGATAAAATATCACTTTGTTGACAT
The DNA here is from genome assembly GCA_029237695.1 of Conchocele bisecta. Classification (NCBI taxonomy): domain Eukaryota; kingdom Metazoa; phylum Mollusca; class Bivalvia; order Lucinida; family Thyasiridae; genus Conchocele; species Conchocele bisecta. Next base: position 59,264 of record JAQRGA010000110.1, read on the forward strand.
TGTGTTATATTATCACGTTATGTCGACATGTTTTATTAAATTATCACGGTATGGCGACTTGTTTTGATAACTTGTCACATTATATTGACTTGTTGTGATAGACATGGATATTTTAATAGATGTTGCTTGAAAAGGAGTTGGACAAGAAGGGGTAAATCTTGTTTTATGCTGTTCTTTAAAACTATTGTTGTTGTTGTTTTGTTGCATATACAGAGTAGCTCAATACAAGTGGAAAACATTTTGCTGGACAGCTCTATTGCATCAAGATTTTCGGTTGAGCGGTGGGAGGGGGGTACACTGGTGTCTGTTTGTCCGTCCATCCGTCACTAAACTTGACATCAGATAAATATTTTATAACTTCTACTTCCTTCATTGAAAATTCTTTACTATTATGCAAATCGACAATCGTACAACCCCCGCTGATCCCAAGGTCAAGGTCACATACTGACAGTGTATACTTTTAAGTTATATGTTCATGTTTTGTTATTGTTGCCAATTACTGGCTTTTTGTTACAACTTTCTTAATTGTTTACATATTTAAATCCAAGATGGCCACTAAAAAACCATCAAAATATCACCATAAGTTCTTACTTAATTGTACTAAAAGACCATAGATATTCACTTTGTATCTATGTTTTGACTCGTGAGGAATGTAATGGAGGATACAGTTGTACTATAATGATATTAGTGAGTCTAATGGATTCCGGGTGCCATTTTGCACCATAACGCAATGCTCAGACTGTATCACTATATGTGCCATTGTATTCCTCATGGTTGAAAACATTGGTATAGAGCCCATATTCTTTGCCATAGCGCCAGTACTTTGGAAGTTGTAATGATATAGTGATTCTGAGGTGTTGCGGTGGCATTCTTGGATGTAAAAAAATGCCACAAACAAATTTGTACACACTTGCTATGAACTTAAACCAATCAACAAAAAAAGATTTATACTACTTTTCCATCATTTCTAATAATTCATCCAGACTATTTAGGATGTTATAGATAAACGTCAATTCTACTTTTTGCATGTAATGCATATTCATGTATTTCAAATTGAAACTTCAATCTTGAGTTATAATATTTATATCATTTGCATTTCAGCCGTGTATCTTTACAAGTCATCGACATCCTTGTGTATGTGCGGCCAACATCCTTCGGCAGAACGTTACATGTAAGTTCCATCTATTGGTCGCAATCTGTGCTTTCTAACTTATGACTGAAGTATAATTTGGAGACGGTGATTCTTGTGATGCAGTTGGTTGCAAATATAATGCCCACAAACTCCCTGTATCATTCATATACATGAATGTGTATCTTTCAGCATGGCTTACTAGATGGGGGCAAAATGCCAGGGAAAAGGAAGTACAGGGCCAGCATTCAGCCAGCTGCACCATATTTGTTGTCGACCATCAACAAAGGAAATCGACAAAATCTCCAAGCCGAGGGTCCATTTGGGGACATATGCGTATGGCTGAAGCTGGCTAATAACAAGACGAATCGCAAACGTTTGCAGACCTTTGATCTCCGGTTACGGAAGAGCAGGAATGATAATGACGAAGGTATGTTTTGTGTTGTCTTTTATCGAGTAAGACATATTGCTGTCCGTAAACCCTGAACAGCTATCGCAGCAGCAAACGTCTGTCAAACTGAAGCATGACAACACTCTTGTCCCTAATTATACCCCTCCCCCCCCCCCCCCCCAGCATATGAAGTATCTCAAGGGGTATATAGTTTTCGTAATTCCGTCCGTTCGTCCGTCCACGTTTAATTAACTTTTAAACCATTATCTCTGTAACAATCATTTTGATTGACCGCAAACTTCATATACTTCTTTATCATCATCCATACTTTCATTCGATACCACACTTGTGTCCAAGGTCAAGGTAAAATTACTTAGAAATTTGCGTCCGTAATATTTGCATTAAAATGTTATGGGTACTATAATCTCTGCAAAGTTAAGTTGGATCAACTTCAAACTTCATATACTTCCTTATCAGCGTCCATATTTTCATTCCATGCGGCCTTTATGTTCAAAGTCAACGTCAAATTACATTTCGCAGATCTAATTTTCGAGGAGTTGTCTCCATGGGCTGTGTTTTGTGACAATATCTGAAGTGGGGGTATACAATGCAGTCATTCATATTTGTGTTGAATGTAATATACAGGAAAACACAAATTCCCTGCCTTGACAATAAAGCATGTGTTTGTTTTCAGATTGTATTTCAACAGCTACAAAGGACGAACATCATCCAGCCAGAGGTACCAAACGGTCTGTGTCTATAGTTCAAGAAACAGAGCAACCAGCATGCAAAAAACAATGTGGTGAATTAGGTACTATGGAGTTATTTATTGGGACTGATGAATCTGATGACAATGAAAGAGCGTTAGGGACTGTCACATACAGGGCTATTATATCCATTGGATACTCCAGGGCTAAGGGACTCCAGACCATGTAAGCATCAATGGGTGGTGGGACATCATTGAAGGCTGATGGGGCTATGGGGACATCAGTGGGTGGTGGGACATCATTGAAGGCAAAGGGTTCCAAGGCTAAAGGGACATCAGTGGGTGGTGGCACATCATTGAAGGCTAAGGGTTCCAAGGCTAAAGGGACATCAGTGGGTGGTGGCACATCATTGAAGGCTGATGGGGCTAAGGTGACGTCAGTGTGTGGTGGGACATCATTGAAGGCTGATGGGGCTAAGGGGACATCAGTGGTGGTAGGACATCATGAAGGCTAAGGGGTCCAAGGCTAAGGGGACATCAGTGGGTGGTGGGACATCATTGAAGGCTGATGGTGCTAAGGGGACATCAGTGGGTGGTGGGACATCATTGAAGGCTAAGGGGTTCAAGGCCAAAGGGACATCAGTGGGTGGTGGGACATCATTGATGGCTGATGGGGCTAAGGGGACATCAGTGGGTGGTGGGACATCATTGAAGGCTAAGGGGTCCAAGGCCAAAGGGACATCAGTGGGTGGTGGGACATCATTGATGGGCTGATGGGGCTAGGGGACATCAGTGGGTGGTGGGACATCATTGAAGGCTAAGGGGTCCAAGGCTAAGGGGACATCAGTGGGGTGGTGGACATCATTGAAGGCTGATTGGGCTAAGCGGACATCAGTGGGTGGTGGGACATCATTGAAGGCTAAGGGGTCCAAGGCTAAGGGGACATCCGTGGGTGGTGGGACATCATTGAAGGCTGATGAGGCTAAGGGGACATCAGTGAGTGGTGGGACATCATTGAAGGCTAAGGGGTCGAAGGCTAAAGGGACATCAATGGGTGGTGGATTGAAGGCTGATGGGGATAAGGGGACATCAGTTGCTGGTGGGATATCATTGAAGGCTGATGGGGCTAAGCGGACATCAGTGGGTGGTGGGACACTATTGAAGGCTGATGGGGCTAAGGGGATATCAGTGGGTGGTGGGACATCATTGAAGGCTTATGGAGCTATGGGGACATCAGTGGGTGGTGGGACATCATTGAAGGCTTATGGGGCTAAGGGGACATCAGTGGGTGGTGGGACATCATTGAAGGCTGATGGGGCTAAGGGGACATCAGTGGGTGGTGGGACATCATTGAAGGCTGATGAGGCTAAGGGGACATCATGTGGGTAGTGGAACATCAGTGGTAGTGGGAAATCAGTGGGTGGTGGGACACTATTGAAGGCTGATGGTCAGGCTAAGGGGTCCAAGTCAGTTGGTGATGGGATATCAGACAGAGCTGGAAAGATTGAATATTTGGCAATAGGTAAAATTTTGGGCGACTTTATTTGCGAGTCAAATGTGTGTGACATTAAAGAAATGGGACCCTATGGGCAAGCATGTAACATTTTAGGATGGAAAAACACAAATGGAAATCGTGATCTTCTATACGTAATCTGGAAAGAAAATCGACGTAATGTAAAATGCCATGTTGATGGATCAGAATTAGCAAGCCATCATCTACGTTCTGGCAGGATTTTTCAAACACTAGAAAAAAATATAAAGCCAATGGGAAACAAAAAGCCGACTAGCGATAAAGACAGAACTGAGAAAGATAATCCAGTTAGGAATGATGATTCAACAACATTATTTTCTTGTATGCAAGTTGCTAAAAATAGTCATGTTTATTGCATCTGCCATTCAAATGATACTGATTGGAGAGACAATGGGCCTATGGTTGAATGTCAAAAGTGTGGAGAGTGGTATCATTGCCATTGTCTGCAGATACCAAATGTTTCCAAATTTGAACCAGATGATATTGAATTTGTGTGTGGAATTGGTGAATGTTCTGAATACAATGGCTCGTTAAAAATTCATGGATATACTTACGAACTAATGAAATTAAGAGTCGATAAACATTCTATTGCAAACCATGAGGTAGTTAGGGACAAATGCTCTCCACCAAAATTGTTAGGGACCAAGGCATTTGGCTACAATGTGTCTTCAAACATGGGGTTCGGGAACAAGGTCTCTGGAAATAGTGGGTTTTTCGAAAAGGTGTCTTCAGAAATGGGATTCAGGGTAGACCTATTTGAAGATAATGACTCGTTAGAAAAGGGGATATTGTTTGACACTTCTAGAGATGACAAGTCATTAGAAAAGTCGTTCGGGTCGGAGGTATCTTGTGAGAAAGTATTTTTCAGCAAGGCAATAACAGCCGATGTATGTGGGAATACAGGGTCTTTAGAAAAGGGGTTAGGGGTCGACACATCTGAAGATGACATGTCGTTAGCGTCAGGTGTATCTTGTGAGAAAGAATTTTTCAACAAGGAATTAACAGCCGATGTATCTGGGAATACAGGGTCTTTAGAAAAGGGGTTAAGGGTTGACACATCTGGAGATGACGAGTCATTAGAAAAGTCGTTAGGATCCAAGGTATCTTGTGAGAAAGAAGTAGGTACTGAAATGAAACAGGTTTTTGATAGTATAGAAAATAATACAGTTGATCAAACCCTTAAAGAAAAATTTCAAAAATTTTTTGTTCTGTGTATAGAGCCAGCATCAAAGCAGTAACCTGTATAGTTCAGGCAAATGATGATGATATTCATTCAGATTTTAAATATCTGCAAGACGTTTTAAAATATAATATTGAAGAATTGGACAAATTTACTGGTTTGGGGGAATTAAGACCACAATGGAAATTACTAGTCTCACTTATTAAGAAGGCTTTTTGGCTCATTTGGAGTCTATAGAACATGACCAAAATAATGAAGGTATTAAATTTGCAAGTTCTGGCATCTCTCCCATTTCTGCTTCTGTGCTTGAAACAATTGATATTGAACAGAATGACCATTCTAAAGATCAAACTGAAGTACCATTTATAGATGAAGATATTTCTTGTCCTATGTCAAAAGAATCTTTATCTGCAATATTAGGTACTGATATCCCGGATAAATATTTTACCAAAGACCTTCCTAAACGTGCATCTTTCACTATTGCAGAAAAAGATTGGAATGCCTTATATAAATCTAGAACACGATGCTGTTTCAAAAGAGATTCTTGGGAAGGCTGTTTTTCAAAGGAGTAAAAGAAAGCAATCCTCATTGTTCATTTATTGTTGATACCTCATATTTGAGCGAAGCGAATAAGCGAAGAAGGAAAAATGGTTGCCTATTGTTTAAAGCTATTGCAAGATGCTCATTCAGGACTGTAATGTACATCTGCAAATAGAAATGGAGAATTCAACAATGGTCAATTTGACTTATTCTGGGAATATTAAACATGACATAAATGAGATTAGGCATCGTCCAATTAGAGGACAAGAGCGTAAAGAACTTATAAAGGAGTTTAAAAATGGGGCAAAACCACTGGCTGCATTTCTTGAGAAACTTGATAAACTGCCTTCAGAACAATTAATATCTGGCAACCGAGATGGGTTTGGAAAAAATTCTAGAGTTTTTGCTCAAATTGCATCAGAGTCGCGACAAGTTGGCCGTATGAATTCAGATACTTTTAAAAGTATACTCGAGTTGAAAGACCGTATGTCTCATGAAATAAATGGTGGTTTATTCAGAAAATTTGCATATTTCCCATATACATATTGTATTGGTCAAATTTTGGAATAGAGTTATACAATGAAAGGGCTTAAAAAGGATGTATTGTTCTGGGATGCCACCGGTAGTTTGGTAAGAAAAGACGAACTTGGAAAACAATATCTGTATTATGAACTGTCGATTCGAAATCCACTGAAAGGAAAAATGGGAGTTCCTGTGGCTGCTATGCTAAGTAACGATCAGAGCCTGTCCACTGTTTTAGACTGGTTATGCACTTTCAGACAAGCAGAGAAAAGGAGATTTGGGCATAATAAGAAAAGATTAGTGGATTTTCCAAGGATGATTATTAGTGATCAATCAATGGTGTTTATATTAGCAGCTGTAAAAGAATTTAATGGCGAAACACTGGAGCAGTATTTGCGTCGGACTTGGAATATTGTTACAGGGAAAGGTCACATAAATGATACAAAGAAAACAATTGTTCGTCTTTGTGCAAGTCATTTCATGAATAGTTCAAAAAAATATTTGAAAAAGAAAGATGTAAGTGTGAAAAAATTGAAACTGTTCTTATATATGATTGGACTTTTAATGAATTGTAATACTATCCTGGGATGCTACGGAATTGTTAGCTGATATTTATGTTGCCATATTGTCACCATTTGTAGATTCAGTTAATATTGACTACCATGATAGATTAATCAGAAAGTTGAACAATTTTAACACAATTGCAGAAACTGATATTTCGGAAGCCATAGACAATACATTAGATGATAAAACTAATGTAAATCCAGATAACTTCACCGAGGAAGACTTTCAATTTCTTGGCTCTGAGTCACCATTCAAAAGTTGGAGTAATGACATTAGTCATCAAGCGACTGAACTTCTCAGTAGCCAACATATGCAGCAAACGGATTCTTCTAAAACTCGATCGGATACATTTAATAACATGTTTTATTCAGTTACTTTTGCAGACTATTTAAAGAAGAGATTGATTCCAATTTACCCATTATGGTCTGCTATTTTAATAGGAGAATTGTCCAGACACAATAGTTCACATTCTGATGAGAACACATCGGTAAATACTACATTTAACTCATTAAATAATTTAACGAAAACTAATAGTACTATTGAAAATAGATTTCGGATATTAAAAGATATATGTCTTGGTGGTAGGACCCAACACAGATTAGATGAATTTTCAGAAAGACTAAAACAGTCAACTATTGGTGTCCAAAAACTAGTTGCTTTGGATTGTCTGAAATATCCAACATTCATCAAGAAACCAGTGCCTCGAAAAAGGGCGTGTACTGGTGCATTGACACAATCGGAAATACCGTGTAAAATACTAAAAAAGTCACCGAAAAAGGTAACTCTTGTAAAAGAACAGTGGAATAAACCTCGTCCACAATCATCCAATTTGAAAGGAATGAGAATTGGCAAATACCAGAAAGCACCATTATATGACAATACAACTTCTTAAGCAAGTTTCCTGTATAACTAGCAAAGTGCTGTCAAAAGGAATTACCAGCAGTAACAACAAAACATTAGAAAAAGATCACACAGTTGAGAAAGATAATGCATGTACATACACCTGTCTCAAACCCACCTCTGAATCTGTCGATGCACAAAAAAAGTTTATAAAATTTTACAAAGTTGAGAAAGATAGCAATGCATATACATATACCTGTCCCAAACCCACTTCTGAATCTGTCGATGCAACGAAAACATGTACAAGTAGTAAACTAATCAATGTTAATTGTTTCAGTCCGATGACAAATTTGGGGAACACATGTTGGTTTAACGCTGTAATGCAAACTCTTTGTTGCAGTGAGATATCTTCTTCGATGATTGACAATAAAGATAATAACACTACAATAACTATAGATCCAAATCATTCTACAGATGATGTTGCCATTAATGAAATTATAAAGATTTGGACATTTATGAAAAATCAAACTTATCAAGGTACTCCAGTTCCAAAGAATATGCTACAAAAAGCTCTCGATAGTGTTACATTTCGCTATTCCTTTATTTGCAAATGGTGTACAGCAAGATGCTCATGAATTTGTAGACCGAGTACTTAGTAACTTACCCAATAGTCATTTTGAAAATAAATTGCGCTATTATTTTAAGCGAGAATGTTCAGAATGTAAGAGTGTCAGCATAATGGAGAGCAATGAAGGATGGTCACTTTTGATTAATATTGAAGGTATACACCATGTATCGATTCAGTATCTGATGCAAAAATATTTAGCTGATAGTGAAGTGCCGAGCAGGATGTGTGATAAATGCAAGAAAAACACGAAACATAATGATAAAGATAAAACTATCACATCATTTCCTAAAACACTTGTGATATTACTTCGACGGTACGAGAGGAAACAAACAAAATATGGCATTAATTCTATTAAACTTCATAATCAGATATCAATCGGTGAGTCTGTGAGTATCTCTAACGATACCATAGACGTGTTGTATCAATTCAAGGGAGCGGTCTGTCATCAGGGTGAAAGTGCTGACACAGGTCATTACACTGCAGTGATAAAGAATCACAATGGATATATTTGTTGTAACGATTCCAAAATATCTGAGGTACATTTAAATTATATGTTGTCGACCGGCGCTTATGATGGTGTACGATAGAAAAGAGCCTGATCTTCCAGATTATGTTGACTCATTTATAACTTGCTGGTTACAACAGATATTTTGAAGAAAATTCTGAAAGACAGTCGATTCAAAAGCATGTCCGGACGATGCAAAAATATTCTTGATGAACTAAATTCTGGTTCGAGTACTTCATTTTTGAACACAATGAAAAAGAAATTTTCATTTGATCTAAAATTTAATGACTCCATGCCAGTTTCCTTCTATCAAAGATTAATTGAATGCTTATTCTTTGAAAAAGATCATTTTGGTACCGAGTTTCATGAATATTTGGAAGTAGTGCTGAAGCACTCGTGTTTGTGTTCGAAATGTGGCTTGGTTGATGTGCAAACTCAAAATTATTTAACTGTAACTGTTCGTGAATTCGGAGTAGACAATTTAGCTGATGCATTGTCGGTATTAGAAGGTGTGCATGTTTTAAAAATGTGCCACTGTGCTGTTCAACCAACAGTATTTATAATGTCCCTTCCTATGACCATGATAGTTAAAGTTAAAAACTGTTGCAATCTAGACCTAAATACAATTCAGTGTCTTGATTTATCTGGCAAATTTAATACGGTTTATCCAATTGGAAATGCTGATTACAACTTGAAATCCATTCTTGGTTCAAAACAAAGTCAATATGCCCCCTATAAAATAAGCAACTCTCAGATTAAACAAGAAAATGGGGAAGTAGTTAATCTGTCTTCTCTTGATGAAGTGTACTTGTTCTACAGTAGGAATATCATATTCCTCCATCATGAATTAGAAATAAACGATATGTTGAAAAAAAGGTTTGATTCACAATTAAAGTGCATGAATGTACCAAAGAATATGAAGGTGGATTCTGAAAATGTTAAAATAAAAGAAATCCATGGAGTTGAATTGTCAAAGGAATTTTTTAAAACAATAATTGATAATACGGCTTGGTTAACAGTCAGCAACATAAATGTCTATATGTTTCTCCTTGCAAAAAGGAGCTCTCAGCAAGTGCATCCTGTAGACTCTGGCTGGTACTCCCATTACCTGATGATTGCCAATAATCCCCAAAATATGCAACCCAGTTTCCATGTTACACAGAGTAAAACTATTTGGTTTAATTATGACTACATTATTATTCCGATTAATGCAAATAGGTCACATTGGACTTTGTTAGTTATTAATATTCATAGTAAGTCTATAATATATTGTGATTCATTTGGACAACGAGCAAATGCTAAATATGTATGCTACCAGATATGGAGATATTTATGTTTTGAGGCACTTGTTCACAGTGGCATACTATTAGATAAAAGCAAATGGTCCGTTTATTTTTATTGCAACAATTTGCACTTCCCAATCCAGATGGATGTCCATAGCTGTGGTGTGTATACATGTGCTGTTGCCAAGGCCATCTTAAATAAACAACAGCTGCCAGTCGAAACCAATTTGTATTGCTATAGAAATCTGATGGCTTGGGAAATTGCTAACAACACCATATTTACCTGTAATATTAAGTAGAAACTTGTCAAATGAAATGCTGCTGGTTGAGGTACGAGGGTCATCCAGTATAAAAGTAATAGGATTAACACTGTTCCAAGTCAGATTGTGGGTGGCAGGTGGGAGCATGTGATGGGCAATTTAACGATCGGGGTTCATCCTTACCGGAATTCCTACTGGAGACCTGGTTTGGCCCTCATATAGTACGTCATTGGCATTTTGTATGTGACGGTTGAATCTGGTTATACCCCTTATGTGAGTATTACGATTATTCATAATCCTATTTTAGGGGAAGGGTCCAAGTGACTTTGGCACCAGGTCGGTTTATTCTAAAATATTCCCCCCATCCCCAATGCAGCTGGTTAAAACCGTTTGCCCGGCTTTACATGACCGTAACTGTTGATAAGCCGTTAAACAAACCAACTAAGATTAGTGTTATTCCTATTATTTTTATGGAAATAGACAAGTGATTCTGATGTCTGGATATGTTTTATTGTCGAGCCCGCTTGCGGAAAGCTAGACAGTGATCACAATAACGTCCGGGTGTCCGTGCGTGCGTCCGTCCGAAATCTGTGTTAAACTTTTTAAATACCTTATATCTCTGCAGTCCTAAGTCACATTGACTTGAAACTTCATATGCTTATTAGTCATCATCCATATATTCATTCTGTGTCCCACTTATGCGGCCCCTGTGCCCCTATGTCAAGGTCAAATGACTTAGAAGTTTGCGTTAAAGTTTATGTCAAAATTTGCGTTAAAAGTTTTCACATACCTACAATCTCTAACCGTAAGTCAGATTTGCTTGAAACTTTGTATGCTTACTGGGCATGAAACTTCAAATAAATACACTCTGAGACCATCAAATGCCTCGGTGGGCTCGACATGCGGGCAGCGGCCATCTGGTTCTAATTTCAGGACTGAATATATTTTTAAAAGTAATATGATTAGCACTGATCTTTAATATTTGTGATAATCCTATTACTTTTAGGAAAGGGCCATGTGATTCTGGTGTAAGGATCAGGGGCCGTTTCACTAAGCTTCGTACGACTAAAATGTTAAGTGCAAATATAGGATTGTCTGTAAATTTCAGTGGGTGGTTGGTCGGGCGAACGCGATTGTGTAAATTAACGGTGGTGTTCCTGCTTATAGGAATCACGATTTGCCTGGTTTGGCCCTCAGGTACGTTTTTATCTTTGGCTCTTGTTACCTGGGACTTGAATTGGGTTATTGCCCATTATAAAAGTAGTAAGATTATTACGGATCCTACTGCTTTTGGGAGGGGCCAAGTGATTCTGACGTGGCGAGGACCTGGCATCAGATCAGGATTATTCTGATTTCAGGGCTGAATATATAGTTTTGTTATTGTAAATATTCAGTTCTGATTTTGTGATTTTCCCCCCATTTGTGTACATGTACTTGTACAGGTAATATATTGGGATTTAATACTAAACCCATTGACCCGGCCTTAAGTGACCTTAGCTGTTGATAGGCCGTTAAACCCCAACAAACAAACTAAACCCATTGACCCGGCCTTAAATGTGAAATTTACAGACTATCATATGTTTGCACTTGCAAACATTTTAGTCGTACAAAGTTTAGTGAAACAGCCCACTGGTACCAGGTCTGGATATGCTACTTCAGGGTTGGTTAGTGGGTGGCGGGTGGGAGAATGCGATGATATGTTGATATGTTAGATAATGTATTTCTGTTGAATATGGTTAGTTAATATGGAAAGTTGGGAGGCCGGAAATTGTCGAGCCGTAGGTGAGACATATTTCAGTCTCCTAAAATCACCCCACGCTCTGTTTAACTAACAATATTCAATGAGACGACATTATCGAACTAATTTATTGCACGGATGCGGCGGAAACCAGTGATAAATTGATATATTTTGTAGTTTATTACAAGTATTATACATCTGGGCGCGGGCTCTTTTGTGTTTCTACACTGGTCACACTACAAACAAATAAAACAAACAAACAGACAAATAAAGGATTTCACCACATCCGTGCAGTAAGCTTTGCTATGATGATGACTTTTTTGTCGAGCCCGCTTGCTGAAAGCGAGACATAGTGATCACAATGTCCGTCATATTCATGCTGTATTCCACTCATGCGACCCCTGTGACCAAGGTCAAGGTCAAATGACTTAGAAGTTTGCGTTAAAGTTTCTGTCAAAATTTGTGTTGAAGTTTTCACATACCTACTATCTCTGTAATTGTAAGTCATACTTGCTTGAAACTTTGTATGCTTATTGGGCATCATCCATATATTCATTCTGTGTCTCTGTAACCGTAAGTCAGATTTGCTTGAAACTTTGTATGTTTATTGGACATCATCCATATAATCATTCTGTGTCCCACTCATGCGGCCCCTGTGCCCCAAGGTCAAGGCCAAATACTTAGAAGTTTGCGTTATTATAAAATCTGCGTTAAAGTTTTTACATATGTTATATATCTCCACAATTGTGACTCCAATTTACTTCCAACTTGCAATACTTTTCATCATCCATATTTTCATTCCATAGCCTGCCCATGTGGTCCAACTGGCTAAGGTCAAGGTCAAATGACTAAAATTTGAGTTAAAGCTTTTACATACCTTATATCTGCACAATCCTTAATTCAAACTTCAAATAAATACACTCTGAGACCATCAAATGTCTCGGCGGGCTCGATATGCGGGCCGCGCTCATCTTATCTTTGTATTACAATTGTAAAAAATGTTTGTCTTACGAGTTGAATTGGGTTATTGCCCATTATAAAAGTATTAACGGTACATGCCCACTCAGTAGGCACAAACTGTTCTTTATAGGAATTAAATAATTGTCAATATTCCACCAGTTCTAAAGATTATGAATGCCCGCTATACAGATATAATCATTTATTAATGTGTATTTTACTGCTAGTGACGTGCTGTGGTATCGGGCTATTTTCATATGCAAAGGAGACATGATATTTTTTAATTATCTATACTAATTAAATGCGTATCATGCAAAAAAAATATTTTCGACATCAAAAAATAAATACAGATAATAAATAGTAATGTTCGTTAACATTTTAAGGAAACACGGTTATCGCCCCCGATATCGGTGTTCAAATTTACGTCTGACATAAAATGTATAATAATATCAATCAATACGTAGGGTAATGGTGAATGAATGTTTTGTTCGCCAGAAAATGTATCCGGTGATGTATCTGATATAAAGAACATTTTGTGCCTTCTGAGTGGGCATGTACCTTTAAGATTATTACTGATCATACATCTTTTGGGAGGGGGTCGAGGACCTGGCATCAGATCAGCATTATTCTGATTTAAGGGCTGAATATGTAGTTTATAAATGTTAAAGGTACATGCCCACTCAGTAGGTTATAATATAGTGATACAGATACTTTTGTATATTCTGTACGTATGCCATTTTCTGGCAAAAATAAACATTCATTCACTATTACCCCACGTATTGATTGGCATTATTATACATTTTATTTTAGACAAAAAAATCACACTGATAAATATTACTAAATGATTATATCTGTTTTCTGGGCACTTGTATTTTTTAGAACTGGTGGAATAGTGACACAATTATACACTTATTTAATTCCTATAAAGAATATTTTGTGCTTACTGAGTGTACGTACCTTTAATAAATGACATTAAATGGTGTGGTCACTTTTGCATAATTTGTAAATTTACCACTCATTTGAACCGTCGCATGAATAAATGTAAATAAATTGTTGACATTTAGCTTACGCCTTGTACGTTTCCTCGACTGTCGGTCTGCACTGACACCCGTGTTCCCGTCCATTCAGATGAACAGCAACTAGACCAGATCTGGGAGACACAGGTTGCAGGCTACGTCAATCAGTCGTACATAGCCGGCAACGCGTCTTTTATGATACTGGGGTATACTGTAGCACACGCACGCAGGGCACGGAAAGTGTTTCATCATTGTTTCTTTCATAGAGTTGCTGGACAATAATTGTATCCCCCAGACTACCGTCGGGGGATACTATGGATTTGACAGCGCGCCGTGTCCGCGTCCGCCGCAGACACTTCTTGTCCGGAGCATAACTCGAACACCCTTGGAATATTTTCATGAAACTTCACACATGCATAGACCACGACCCGAAGGTGTGTCGCGCACAAGAATGACAACTCTTGCATAGCTAATTTTTGAGTTATCTCCCTTTTTTGTTTCTCGCACTGATTTCGTGTCCGGAGCATAACTCCACCACCCTTTCGAATATTTCATGAAACTTCTTCACAATGCATAGACCACGACCGAAGGTGTGTCGCGCACAAGAATGACAACTCTTGCATAGCTAATTTTTGAGTTATCTCCCTTTTTTGTTTCGCGCACTGATTGACCATAACTCGACCACCCTTTGGAATATTTTTATGAAACTTAACACATTCAATTAGACCACGAACCGAAGGTGTGTCGTGCACAAGAATGACAACTCTTGCATAGCTAATTTTTGAGTTATCTCCCTTTTTTGTTTTCGCTCACTGATTTCCTGTCCGGAGCATAACTCGACCACCCTTTGGAATATTTTCATGAAACTTCACACATGCATAGACCACGACCCGGAGGTGTGTCGCGCACAAGAATGACAACTCTTGCGTAGCTAATTTTTCAGTTATCTCCCTTTTTTGTTTTGCGCACTCTACAAACTGGACAATAATGCATGAAGACCTGTTTTCTCGTCTGCTCTGTATACCTTTTCTCGTGTGCTCTGTACACCTTACCTGTAGAGAGAACAATAGAAACTGGGAGAACCATGTGCTAATCATATGGTCAGTGTACAACATAGACTTGAGTGAGTGGTGTCACAGTCCTTATGGAATGTGCTATGAGGGTCGTTCAACACTAAAATGATGATTTTTTGTATTTTCTCTGCCAAATGACAAAGTGTTTGATCAAGGTTTCTTTCATAGAGTTGCTGGACAATAATTATACTATGGATTATGCAGGTATATGGTCAGTGTACAACATAGACCTGAGTGAGTGGTGTCACAATCCCTATGGAATGTGCTGTGAGGGCCGTTCAACACTAAAATGATGATTTTTTTGTATTTTTCTCTGCCAAATGACAAAATGTTTGGTCACTGTTTCTTTCATTGAGTTGCTGGACAATAATTATACTATGGATTATGCAGGTATATGGTCAGTGTACATCATAGACCTCAGTGAGTGGTGTCACAATCCCCATGCAATGTGCTGTGAAGGTCGTTCAACACTAAAATGATGATTTTTTGTATTTTTCTCTGCCAAATGACAAAATGTTTGGTCACGGTTTCTTTCATAGAGTTGCTGGACAATAATTATACTATGGAGTATGCAGGTATATGGTCAGTGTACATCATAGACCTGAGTGAGTGGTGTCACAATCCCCATGCAATGTGCTGTGAGGGTCGTTCAACACTAAAATGATGATTTTCTGTATTTTTCTCTGCCAAATGACAAAGTGTTCGGTCACGGTTTCTTTCATAGAGTTGCTGGACAATAATTATACTATGGATTACGCAGGTATATGGTCAGTGTACAACATAGACCTGAGTGAGTGGTGTCACAATCCTTATGGAATGTGCTATGAGGGTCGTTCAACACTAAAATGATGATTTTTTGTATTTTTCTCTGCCAAATGACAAAGTGTTTGATCAAGGTTTCTTTCATAGAGTTGCTGGACAATACTTATACTATGGATTATGCAGGTATATGGTCAGTGTACATCATAGACATGAGTGAGTGGTGTCACAATCCCCATGAAATGTGCTGTGAGGGTCGTTCAAGACTAAAATGATGATTTTTTGTATTTTCTCTGCCAAATGACAAAGTGTTTGATCAAGGTTTCTTTCATAGAGTTGCTGGACAATAATTATACTATGGATTACGCAGGTATATGGTCAGTGTACAACATAGACCTGAGTGAGTGGTGTCACAATCCCTATGGAATGTGCTGTGAGGGTCGTTCAACACTAAAATGATGATTTTTTGTATTTTTCTCTGCCAAATGACAAAGTGTTTGATCAAGGTTTCTTTCATAGAGTTGCCGGACAATAATTATACTATGGATTATGCAGGTATATGGTCAGTGTACAACATAGACCTGAGTGAGTGGTGTCACAATCCCTATGCAATGTGCTGTGAGGGTCGTTCAACACTAAAATGATGATTTTCTGTATTTTTCTCTGCCAAATGACAAAGTGTTTGGTCACGTTTTATTTCATAGAGTTGCTGGACAATAATTATACTATGGATTACGCAGGTATATGGTCAGTGTACAACATAGACCTGAGTGAGTGGTGTCACAGTCCTTATGGAATGTGCTATGAGGGTCGTTCAACACTAAAATGATGATTTTTTGTATTTTTCTCTTCCAAATGACAAAGTGTTTGATCAAGGTTTCTTTCATAGAGTTGCTGGACAATAATTATACTATGGATTACGCAGGTATATGGTCAGTGTACAACATAGACCTGAGTGAGTGGTGTCACAGTCCTTATGGAATGTGCTATGAGGGTCGTTCAACACTAAAATGATGATTTTTTGTATTTTTCTCTGCCAAATGACAAAGTGTTTCATCAAGGTTTCTTTCATAGAGTTGCTGGACAATAATTATACAATGGATTATGCAGGTATATGGTCAGTGTACATCATAGACATGAGTGAGTGGTGTCACAATCCCCATGAAATGTGCTGTGAGGGTCGTTCAAGACTAAAATGATGATTTTTTGTATTTTCTCTGCCAAATGACAAAGTGTTTGATCAAGGTTTCTTTCATAGAGTTGCTGGACAATAATTATACTATGGATTATTCAGGTATATGGTCAGTGTACAACATAGACCTGAGTGAGTGGTGTCACAATCCCTATGGAATGTGCTGTGAGGGTCGTTCAACACTAAAATGATGATTTTTTGTATTTTTCTCTGCCAAATGACAAAGTGTTTGATCAAGGTTTCTTTCATAGACTTGCTGGACAATAATTATACTATGGATTATGCAGGTATATGGTCAGTGTACATCATAGATATGAGTGAGTGGTGTCACAATCCCCATGAAATGTGCTGTGACGGTCGTTCAAGACTAAAATGATGATTTTTTGTATTTTTCTCTGCCAAATGACAAAATGTTTGGTCACGGTTTCTTTCATAGAGTTGCTGGACAATAATTATACTATGGATTATGCAGGTATATGGTCAGTGTACATCATAGACCTCAGTGAGTGGTGTCACAATCCCCACGCAATGTGCTGTGAGGGTCGTTCAACACTAAAATGATGATTTTCTGTATTTTTCTCTGCTAAATGACAAAGTGTTTGATCAAGGTTTCTTTCATAGAGTTGCTGAAACCAATTAATTAAACTATGGATTACCCCGGCAAAGGTATGGTCAGTGTACAACATAGACCTGATGAGTGGTGTCAGTTCCTTATGGAAATGTTGCTATGTTGGGTCCTTTCAAACACAAAAAAGATTATTTTTTGTTTTTATTTTTTTCTCTGCCAAAAGACAGTTCATCAGGTTTCTTTCCCTAGAGTTTGCTGGACAATTACTTAAACTATGAATTATGCAGGTATATGGTCCGTTACAACATAGACCCTGAGTGAGTGGTGTCACATCCCTATGGAGTGCAGAGGGTCGTTCAACACTAAAATGATGATTTTTTTGTATTTTTCTCTGCCAATTGACAAAAGTGTTTTGATCAGGTTTCTTTCTAGATTTGCTGACAATAAATTATTTTACAATTGGAATTATGCAGGTATATGGTCGTGATCATAGATATGATTGAGTGGTGCACAATCCCAAGAAAAGTGCAAGTGGGACGGTCGTTTCAAGATAAAATGAGTTTTTTTTGTATTTTTCTCTCCAAATGACATGATGTCACGGTTTCTTTTTCCATAGGAGTTGTGGAACAAATAAATTATACTATGGTTTATGCAGGTAAATGGTCAGGTACATCATGACCTCAGTGAGTGGTGTCACAATCCCCACGCATTGTGCTGTGAGGGTCGTTTTCAAACACTAAAATGATGATTTTTCTGTAATTTTTCTGCTAAATTAACAAATGGTTTTGTTTATCAAGGTTTCTTTATAGAGTTTGTGGGACATAATTTTACTATGGATTTACGCAGGTATAGGTCAGTTTTGACAACATAGACCTGAGTGAGGGGTGTCCAGTCCTTAGGAAATGTGCAAATGAGGGTCCGTTCAACGTAAAATGATTGATTTTTGTATTTTTTCTCTGCAAAAATGAACAAAGTGTTTCATCAAGGTTTCTTTCATAAGAGGTTGCTGGAAAATACTTATACTATGGATTATGGAGTATATTGGGTCAGTGAACATCAAAACGCTCGTGAGTTGGTGTACAATCCCCATGCAATGTGATGTGAAGGGCGTTCAACACTAAAATGATATTTTTTGTATTTTTCTCTGCCAAATGACAAAATTTTGGTCCCGGTTTCTTTTCATAGAGTTTGTGGACAATTAAATAACTATGGAAATTAGCAGGTATATGGGTCAGTGTACATCATAGACCTCAGTGAGGTGTCACAATCCCCCTGCAATGGTGCTGTGAGGGTCGGTTTCAACCACTAAAATGATGATTTTCGTATTTTTCTCTGACAAATGACAAATGTTTTGGTCACGGTTTTTTCAAATAGAGTTGCTGGAAAATTAATTTAACTATGGATTACGCTAGGTTGTCAGTGTACAAACAAACCTGAGTGAGTGGTTGTCCAATCCTATGGAATGTGCTTTGAGGGTCGTTCAACCACTAAAAAACGATGATTTTTTTGTATTTATTTCACTGGCCAAAATGACAAAGAATGTTTTGATCAAGGTTTCTTTAATAGAGTTTTGTGGACAATAAATTATACTATGGAATAGCTGGTATATGGTCAGTGTTAATCATAGATATGAGTGAGTGGTGTCACAATCCCCATGGAAATGTGTTGGGGTCGTTCAAGACTTAAAATGATTATTTTTTTTATTTTCTCGCCAAATGACAAAGTGTTTTCATCAAGGTTTGCCTTTCATGAGTTGCTGGACAATAATTATACTATGGATGCAGGTTTATGGGTCAGTGTACAACATAGACCTGAATGAATGGTGTCACAATCCTTATGGAATTGTGGTGAGGGTCGTTCAACACTAAAATGATGATTTTTTGTATTTTTCTCTGCCAAATGACAAAGTGTTTTGGTGACGGTTTCTTTCATAGAGTTGCTGGACAATGAAAAATGGGCTAATGGATTAATGGAGATGTATGCTCCTGGGTACAACAAGACACAGGGAGTGGTGTCACAATCCCTATCGAATGTCCTTGTAGGGTTGTTCCAACAAAAAATGATATTTTTTGGTATTTTTTCCTCTGCCCAACTGACAGTGTTTCATCAAGGTTTCTTTCATAGAGTTGCTGGACAATAATACTTGATTAAATGCAGGTATATGGTCAGTGTACAAACAGACCTGAGTGAGTGGGTGTCACAATCCCTATGGAATGTGCGTGAGGGTAGTTCAAACACTAAAATGATGATTTTTGGTAATTATTCTCCGCCAAATGACGGAGTGTTTTGGTCACGGTTTCTATAGGAGTTGCCTGGAACAATAATTATACTATGGATTATGCAGTATAATGGGTCAGTGTAAAAAACATAGCTGGGTGAGTGGTGTCACAATCTATGGAATGTTGCTGTGAGGGTCGTTCAACACTATGTTGATTTTTTTGTATTTTTTCTCTGCAAATGGACGAGTGTTTGGTCACGGTCGTTCATAGAGTTGGCTGGACAATGAATTATACTATGGATTTTCAGGTATAATGGTCTGTTACATCATGACCTCAAGTGAAGGTGGTGTCACAATCCCCATGGCAATGTTGTTAGGGTCGTTCAACACTAAAAATGATGATTTTCTTTTTTTTTCTCTGGCCAAATGACAAAGTTGTTTGGTCAAGTTTTGGATCATAGAGTTGCTGGACAATAATTTTATCTATGATACGCGGTTATATGGTCAGATGAACAACATAGACCTGAGTGAGTGGTGTCACAGTCCTTATGGATGTGCTATGAGGGTTCTTTCCAACACAAAATAAATTGATTATGTATGCTCTTCAAATGACAAAGTGTGAAGGTTTCTTTCATAGGTTGGCTGGACAATAATTTAATATATGGTTCCGCAGGTATGATGGTCAGTGTACAACATAAGACCGAGTGAGTGGTGTCACAGTCCCTTTATGGAATGTGCTATAAGGGTCGTTCAACACTAAAAATGATGATTTTTTGTATTTTTCTCTGCCAAAATGACAAAGTTTGTCAACAAGGTTTCTTTCATAGAGTTGCTTTGGACAATAATTATACTAAGGATTATGCTGGTATTTGGTCAGTGTACATATAGACATAGTGAGTGGTGTCACATCCCCCTGAAATTGCTGTAGGGTCGTTCAAGAATAAAATTGATGATTTTTTGTATTTTTTCTCTGCCAAATGACAAGTGTTTGTCAGGTTTCTTTCCTAGAGTGCTGGAAAATTATACAATGGATTATTCAGGTTATGGTCGTGTACAACTTAGACCTGGTGAGTCGGTCACATTTTTCCCAATGGAAATGTGCTGGAGGGTCGTTCAAACACTTAAAATTGAATAATTTTTTGTTATTTTTCTCTGCCAAATGACAAATGTTTTGATCAAAGGTTTTCTTTCAATAGACTTGCTGGGACAATTAAATTATTCTATGGATTAAAATGCTGTATATGGTCATGATTTTCATAAGGATATGTGATGGGTGTCCACAATCCCCATGAAATGTGCTGTGACGGTCCGTTCAAGACTAAAATGATGATTTTTTGTTATTTTCCTTCTGCAAATGACAAAATTGTTTGGTCAACGGTTTCTTTCATTGAGTTTGCTAGACAATAATTTATACTATGATTATGCAGGTATATGGTCCAGTGTACATCATAGACCCTCAGTGAGTGTGTCACAATCCCCACGCATGTGCTTGTGAGGGGTCGGTTCAACACTAAAATGATGATTTTCCTGGTATTTTTTATCGCTGGAAATGCAAAGTGTGATTCAAGGTTTCCTTTCATAGAGTTGCTGAACAAAAATTAATTACTATGGATTACGCAGTATTATGCAGTGTACAACATGAACCTGAGTGAGTGGTGTAACATTCCTTATGGAATGTGCTATGAGGGTCGTTGCAAAACACTAAATGATGGATTTTTTGTATTTTTCTCTGCCAAAAATGACAAAGTGTTTCATTAAGTTTCTTTCATAGAGTTGCGACAAAATTTATTACTAAAATGGATTATGCAGGTATAATGTCAGTGTAACATCATAGACCTGAGGAGTGGTGTCACAACTATGGAATGTGCTGTGAGGGTCGTCAACACTAAAAATGATGATTTTTTGTAATTTTTCTCTGCCAAATTTTGACAAAGTGTTGTCAAGTTTCTTTCATAGACTTGCTGGACAATAATTATACTATGGATTATCAGGTATATGGTCATGTTCTTATCCTGACTATGAAGTGAGTGGTGTCACAATCCCTTTTTGAAATGTGCTGTGACGGTCCGTTCAAGACTAAAATTATGATTTTTTTGTTATTTTTTTTCTCTGCCAAATGACAAAATGTTTGGGTCACGGTTTTCTCATAGAGGTTTGCTGAACAATAAATTCTACTATGGAATTATGCAGTATATGGTCAGGTGTAACATCATAGACCTCAGGAGGGTGGTTCACAATCCCCACGCATGTGCTGAGGGTCGTTCAACACTAAAATGATGATTTTCTGTATTTTTTCATGCCAAAATAACAAAAGGTTTGATAAGGTTTCTTTCATAGAGTGCAGGACAATTAATTTAACTAATGGATTACGCAGGTAATGGTCAGGTGTCAACATAGGACCTGAGTGAGTGGTGTCACAGTCATGGAATGTGCTTATGTCGTTCAACAGTAAAATTATGGATTTTTTGTATTTTTCTCTGCCAAATGGACAAAGTGTTTCATCAAGGTTTCTTTATAGAGTTGCTGGACAATACTTTACTATGGGATTTGCAGGTATGGTCAGTGTACAATCATAACGCTCAGTGAGTGGTGTCACAATCCCCATGCAAATGTGCTGTGAAGTCGTCAAACACTAAAAATGATGATTTTTTGTATTTTTCTCTCAAATGGATTGTTTGGTCCAAGGTTTCTTTTCATACCGAGTTGCTGGACATAATTATACTAATGGATTATGCAGGTTATGGTCGTGGGTACAAATTAGACCTCTGAGTGGTGTCACAATCCCCAACCAAAATGTTGCTGTGGGGTCCGTTCAACCACTATGATGTTTTTCTGTATTTTTTTTCTCTGACAAATGACAAAGTGTTTGGTCACGGTTTCTTTCATAGAGTTGCTGGACAATAATTATACTATGGATTACGCAGGTATATGGTCAGTGTACAACATAGACCTGAGTGAGTGGTGTCACAATCCTTATGGAATGTGCTATGAGGGTCGTTCAACACTAAAATGATGATTTTTTGTATTTTTCTCTGCCAAATGACAAAGTGTTTGATCAAGGTTTCTTTCATAGAGTTGCTGGACAATAATTATACTATGGATTATGCAGGTATATGGTCAGTGTACATCATAGATATGAGTGAGTGGTGTCACAATCCCCATGAAATGTGCTGTGAGGGTCGTTCAAGACTAAAATGATGATTTTTTGTATTTTCTCTGCCAAATGACAAAGTGTTTCATCAAGGTTTCTTTCATAGAGTTGCTGGACAATAATTATACTATGGATTATGCAGGTATATGGTCAGTGTACAACATAGACCTGAGTGAATGGTGTCACAATCCTTATGGAATGTGCTGTGAGGGTCGTTCAACACTAAAATGATGATTTTTTGTATTTTTCTCTGCCAAATGACAAAGTGTTTGGTGACGGTTTCTTTCATAGAGTTGCTGGACAATGATTATACTATGGATTATGGAGATGTATGCTCTGTGTACAACATAGACACGAGTGAGTGGTGTCACAATCCCTATCGAATGTCCTGTGAGGGTTGTTCAACACTAAAATGATTATTTTTGGTATTTTTCTCTGCCAACTGACAAAGTGTTTCATCAAGGTTTCTTTCATAGAGTTGCTGGACAATAATTATACTATGGATTATGCAGGTATATGGTCAGTGTACAACATAGACCTGAGTGAGTGGTGTCACAATCCCTATGGAATGTGCTGTGAGGGTCGTTCAACACTAAAATGATGATTTTTGGTATTTTTCTCTGCCAAATGACGAAGTGTTTGGTCACGGTTTCTTTCATAGAGTTGCTGGACAATAATTATACTATGGATTATGCAGGTATATGGTCAGTGTACAACATAGACCTGGGTGAGTGGTGTCACAATCCCTATGGAATGTGCTGTGAGGGTCGTTCAACACTAAAATGATGATTTTTTGTATTTTTCTCTGCCAAATGACGAAGTGTTTGGTCACGGTTTCGTTCATAGAGTTGCTGGACAATGATTATACTATGGATTATGCAGGTATATGGTCAGTGTACATCATAGACCTCAGTGAGTGGTGTCACAATCCCCATGCAATGTGCCTTGAGGGTCGTTCAACACTAAAATGATGATTTTTGGTATTTTTCTTTGCCAAATGACAAAGTGTTTGGTCACGGTTTCTTTCATAGAGTGGCTGGACAATAATTATACTATGGATTATGCAGGTATATGGTCCGTGTACATCATAGACCTAAGTGAGTGGTGTCACAATCCCCCTGGAATATGCTGTGAGGGTCGTTCAACACTAAAATGTTGATTTTTTGTATTTTTCTCTGCCAAATGACAAAGTGTTTTATCAAGGTTTCTTTCATAGAGTTGCTGGACAATGATTACACTATGGATTATGCAGATGTATGCTCTGTGTACAACATAGACACGAGTGAGTGGTGTCACAATCCCTATCGAATGTCCTGTGAGGGTTGTTCAACACTAAAATGATTATTTTTGGTATTTTTCTCTGCCAAATGACAAAGTGTTTCATCAAGGTTTCTTTCATAGAGTTGCTTCACAATAATTATACTATGGATTATGTAGGTATATGGTCAGTGTACAACATAGACCTGAGTGAGTGGTGTCACAATCCCTATGGAATGTGCTGTGAGGGTCGTTCAACACTAAAATGATGATTTTTGGTATTTTTCTCTGCCAAATGACGAAGTGTTTGGTCACGGTTTCTTTCATAGAGTTGCTGGACAATAATTATACTATGGATTATGCAGGTATATGGTCAGTGTACAACATAGACCTGAGTGAGTGGTGTCACCAATCCCTATGGAATGTGCTGTGAGGGTCGTTCAACACTTAAATGATGATTTTTTGTATTTTTCTCTGCCAAATGACGAAGTTGTTTGGTCACGGTTTCTTTCATAGAGTTGCTGGACAATGATTATACTATGGATTATGCAGGTATATGGTCAGTGTACATCATAGACCTCAGTGAGTGGTGTCACAATCCCCATGCAATGTGCTGTGAGGGTCGTTCAACACTAAAATGATGATTTTTGGTATTTTTCTTTGCCAAATGACAAAGTGTTTAGGTCACGGTTTTACTTTCATATAGTTGCTGGACATAATATACTATGGATGATGCAGTATTTTTCTATGTCGTGTACAATTTCATAGACCTAAGTGTATGGTGTCACAATCTGAATATGCAAATCGATGTCGTTCAACACTATGTTGATGTATTTTTCTCTGCAAATGACAGGTATTTTATCAAGGTTTCTTTCATAGTGGGTTGCATGGAACAATGATTACACTATGGATTATGCAGATGTTTATGACTCAGTGGATTACATATGACCTGAGTGAGTGGTGTCACAATCCCTATGGAATGTGCTGTGAGGGTCGTTCAACACTAAAATGATGATTTTTTGTATTTTTCTCTGCCAAATGACAAAATGTTTGGTCACGGTTTCTTTCATAGAGTTGCTGGACAATAATTATACTATGGATTATGCAGGTATATGGTCAGTGTACAACATAGACCTGAGTGAGTGGTGTCACAATCCCTATCGAATGTCCTGTGAGGGTTGTTCAACACTAAAATGATTATTTTTGGTATTTTTCTCTGCCAAATGACAAAGTGTTTCATCAAGGTTTCTTTCATAGAGTTGCTTGTCAATAATTATACTATGGATTATGTAGGTATATGGTCAGTGTACAACATAGACCTGAGTGAGTGGTGTCACAATCCCTATGGAATGTGCTGTGAGGGTCGTTCAACACTAAAATGTTGATTTTTTGTATTTTTCTCTGCCAAATGACAAAGTGTTTTATCAAGGTTTCTTTCATAGAGTTGCTGGACAATGATTACACTATGGATTATGCAGATGTATGCTCTGTGTACAACATAGACACGAGTGAGTGGTGTCACAATCCCTATCGAATGTCCTGTGAGGGTTGTTCAACACTAAAATGATGATTTTTGGTATTTTTCTCTGCCAAATGACAAAGTGTTTCATCAAGGTTTCTTTCATAGAGTTGCTGGACAATAATTATACTATGGATTATGCAGGTATATGGTCAGTGTACATCATAGACCTCAGTGAGTGGTGTCACAGTCCCCATGCAATGTGCTGTGAGGGTCGTTCAACACTAAAATGATGATTTTCTGTATTTTTCTCTGCCAAATGACAAAGTGTTTGGTCACGGTTTCTTTCATAGAGTTGCTAGACAATAATTATACTATGGATTACGCAGGTATATGGTCAGGGTACAACATAGACCTGAGTGAGTGGTGTCACAGTCCTTATGGAATGTGCTATGAGGGTCGTTCAACACTAAAATGATGATTTTTTGTATTTTTCTCTGCCAAATGACAAAGTGTTTGATCAAGGTTTCTTTCATAGAGTTGCTGGACAATAATTATACTATGGATTATGCAGGTATATGGTCAGTGTACATCATAGACCTCAGTGAGTGGTGTCACAATCCCCATGCAATGTGCTGTGAGGGTCGTTCAACACTAAAATGATGATTTTTTGTATTTTTCTCTGCCAAATGACAAAATGTTTGGTCACGGTTTCTTTCATAGAGTTGCTGGACAATAATTATACTATGGATTATGCAGGTATATGGTCAGTGTACAACATAGACCTGAGTGAGTGGTGTCACAATCCTTATGGAATGTGCTATGAGGGTCGTGCAACACTAAAATAATGATTTTTTATATTTTTCGCTGCCAAATGACAAAGTGTTTGATAAAGGTTTATTTCATAGAGTTGCTGGACAATAATTATATTATGGATTATGCAGGTATATGGTCA
Source organism: Conchocele bisecta (assembly GCA_029237695.1). Taxonomy (NCBI): domain Eukaryota; kingdom Metazoa; phylum Mollusca; class Bivalvia; order Lucinida; family Thyasiridae; genus Conchocele; species Conchocele bisecta. Next base: position 85,686 of record JAQRGA010000110.1, read on the forward strand.
GTGTACAACATAGACCTGAGTGAATGGTGTCACAATCCTTATGGAATGTGCTGTGAGGGTCGTTCAACACTAAAATGATGATTTTTTGTATTTTTCTCTTCCAAATGACACATTGTTTGGTGACGGTTTCTTTCATAGAGTTGCTGGACAATGATTATACTATGGATTATGCAGGTATATGGTCAGTTTACAACATAGACCTGAGTGAGTGGTGTCACAATCCCTATGGAATGTGCTGTGAGGGTCGTTCAACACTAAAATGATGATTTTTGTATTTTTCTCTGCCAAATGACAAAATGTTTGGTCACGGTTTCTTTCATAGAGTTGCTGGACAATAATTATAGTATGGATTATGCAGGTATATGGTCAGTGTACAACATAGACCTGAGTGAGTGGTGTCAAAATCCTTATGGAATGTGCTATGAGGGTCGTTCAACACTAAGATGATGATTTTTTATATTTTTCACTACCAAATGACAAAGTGTTTGATAAAGGTTTCTTTCATAGAGTTGCTGGACAATAATTATACTATGGATTATGCAGGTATATGGTCAGTGTACATCATAGACCTAAGTGAGTGGTGTCACAATCCCCCTGGAATATGCTGTTAGGGTCGTTCAACACTAAAATGTTGATTTTTTGTATTTTTCTCTGCCAAATGACAAAGTGTTTTATCAAGGTTTCTTTCATAGAGTTGCTGGACAATGATTACACTATGGATTATGCAGATGTATGCTTTGTGTACAACATAGACACGAGTGAGTGGTGTCACAATCCCTATCGAATGTCCTGTGAGGGTTGTTCAACACTAAAATGATTATTTTTTGTAGTTTACTCCGTCAAATGACAAAGTGTTTGGTCAAGGTTTCTTTTATAGAGTTGCTGGACAATAAATATACAATGGATTATGCAGGTATATGGTCAGTGTACAACATAGACCTGAGTGAGTGGTGTCACAATCCTTATGTAATGTGCTATTAGGGTCGTTCAACTCCAAAATGATGATTTTTGGTATTCAACTCCATCAAATTACAAAATGTTTGGTCATGGTTTCTTTCATAGAGGTGCTGGACAATAATTATACTATGGATTATGCAGGTGTATGCTCAGTGTACAACATAGACACGAGTGAGTGGTGTCACAATCCCTATCGAATGTGCTGTGAGGGTTGTTCAACACTAAAATGATGTATTTTGTAGTTTACTCCGTCAAATGACAAAGTGTTTCATCAAGGTTTCTTTCATAGAGTTGCTGGGCAATAAATATACAATGGATTATGCAGGTATATGGTCAGTGTATAACATAGACCTGAGTGAGTGGTGTCACAATCCTTATGGAATGTGCTATGAGGGTCGTTCAACTCCAAAATGATGATTTTTTGTATTTTTCTCTGCCAAATGACAAAGTGTTTCATCAAGGTTTCTTTCATAGAGTTGCTGGACAATAATTATACTATGGATTATGCAGGTATATGGTCAGTGTACAACATAGACCTGAGTGAGTGGTGTCACAATCCTTATGGAATGTGCTGTGACGGTCGTTCAACACTAAAATGATGATTTTTTGTATTTTTCTCTGTCAAATAACATAATATTTGGTCAAGGTTTCTTTCATAGAGTTGCTACACAATAATTTTACTATGGATTATGTAGATATACGGTCATTGTACAACATAGACAAGAGTGAGTGATGTCACAATCCCCATTCAATGTGCTGTGAGGGTCGTTCAACAATAAAATGATGATTTTTTTTGTGTTTTTCTCAGTGACATGACAGAGTGATTGCTCAAAGTTTCTTTCATAGACTCGCTAAACAATAAGTATCCTATGGATCATGCAGGTATATGGTCGGTGTATGACATAGACCAGAGCGAGTGGTGACACACTCCCTTTTGAATGTGCTGTGAAGGTCGTTCAAGAAAAAGATATGAATTTTTGTTGTTGTGTTTTTTCAGTCAAATCCGCCAAATACCAGACTGCAGATGAGAGCTACATTACGACTTCCATTCGAAACACAGGACCATGGTATTTGCCTGCATCTAAATTTCTTAGTTACACGTACCCAGACCGTAAACAATAGTTAAACTTCACTGGCTAACGGGTGAGGCTAAATATAAGCGCGGGGAAAACCTTATCTACCGCTGGGGCCGCTTATAACATTCCCCTAATGTCAACCTCTCGCTATCTCTCGGAGTCTATTTGTCGCTATCTCTCGGAGCTTATCTATCGCTACCTTGATGTTACCCCATCTTGTTTTGACACACGAAAAAACACAGACGGTTCATTAAAAACAGAACAGATTTACGACATTTATTTTAACTGACAACTAGAAACAAATATGTAATTACAATTTAGAATGTTCAGAAAGTGTAGTACAGTTCTTTAGTGTTTAGCGGATAGCTAAGAAGATTATTGCTGCATACGTCTTTAAAGTAGAACATTTGGACAAGTACCTGGTACCAATAGACAGGAAAAAGTGTCTTCTTTCCAAATTGGGTTACTTTTTTAGTTTATTCCAATGTTTTCCTCGCATAATTCCTTGTTTACCTAACGCACTGAATTAGTCAGTAACGGATAGCTTTGGTGTTTATCGGATACGTGTGCGACAGTTGCTGAGGGGTGTCTCAAAACTTCCAAATCATGTATTTGTTTTGTAAATGACTAGGAAACATGCTTACATGCATATCACATTAACACTGATTAAATCTGTTTCATCATGTAATGTGTACATGTGTACATGTGTAACTGAAAAATAAAAAAAATATTTACACTGCTTAAATTTTTTTTTTCATCCCAATATTTTCTTGAAGCAATGTGATGGGTGGTGCCATAAAAACACATAAATGTCGTTATGAGACTGAATTAAAATATAGAGTGATGCGGGGTGGGGGGCAGTGGTGCGCCGATTCCCGGCGAGACATACTGAATACATACATGGTGGTAAACCGTGTATTAACTCTGTAATTATTAATTACTAAATCATAGAGAATAACTTCACAAATGTACATGTAACATTACCCTTTTAACCTCACCGTCATGTATAGTGGTAGTGGCAAACAGTGTACATGCAGATGCGGCGGCTCTTACTGATCAAAACGTCTCATCAGAATCTGCACTGTTTGCCACACATTTTCTATGAGTCCCGGCAATGATTCGAGTCCTGTGAAGGGTTGGGCCGAGGTGGTGGCCGTAAACAGTGTTACTGAGTGTATTAACTGTGATTGGTGATGGTGTCCATTGATGGACCCGCCCGTCGGACCCCCGCAAAATGATGGAATGAACCAATCAGATTGGCTCATTCTGTCAATCCGCGAGGCACCGACGGGCTGGTCCATCAATATATACACCATCACCCAGTAATTAGTAATTAATAAATCAGACTATAACTTCACGAATGTACATGTAATATTAACCATTTAAACCTCACATGCATGTACAGTGGTATTAACAAACAGTGTACATCCAGATGAGCCGGCTCGTAACGAGCTGGCTCATCAGGATCTGCACTGTTTGCCACATATTTTTTGTTTAGCGCCAAAATCTGATAAAAACTGATCATGAACATGAACCACCGGATACGGCATTAAATATAATGCCCTGAAATCGCATATTTTTTCCAGCAACATTGGCGTAGTGAAAATAAACATTGGGGTTGGAAGTAAAAAAAAACAAAGTCACCCCAGAAAAAAAATGTCGAGGGGAGGTTGGCACACCTGTGCTTTTGTTACTTTTTTGCAGCAACATCGGGGTTGGAAGTGAAAAAAAAATAAAGTCAACACCCCAGAAAAAAAAATGGGGGGGGGGTGGGGGGGGGGGGTGGGCACACATGTGCTATTGTTTTTTTTTTCAGCAACAATGTATATTGGCGTCGAGTGAAAAAAAAACACTAAGTCAACACCCCAGCATGTGCCGACAGTTCAAACATACCGCAAAACGATCGAGTGTAAAAATCATAAAAAAAAACGCAAAATCTGAGACAAGGCGGCTGCCTCGTCTGCCTCATCCTGGCTACGGGCCTGACCAGTATTAGTTTTATTTAGAAAATGAATGCCTTTAAAATAAATATTCACAAATTTTAAAATTGTAGTTGTCAATGTCAATTAGAATTTTCAATCCCTGTGGTGTTGATCTCTCTACAATGTAACACCCCCTCTTTCATGAAGATAGAATGAAGCTACATACATGTATAATAATAAAAGCAATGTATGTAGATGCTATGGCCAGTTTGAGAAACTGTTACGACCAGTAGCCTATTTCATCAACATTGCAAAGTATACTTTAGTAGCAAAGTATACTTTGAGGGAGAAATTTTCAATTTTATGATAAATTTATTAATTTTTATTATACTGAAATTATTACTTTATCACAGCCAATTTGGCTGTGATAATGTAATAAATTCAGTATAATAATTCTGCATACTTTTAATCATGAAATATATGCATTTGTTAGTTCTATATGAAATAATGCATTTCAGTAAAAATAAATGATTACTCCCTCAAAGTATACTTTGCTAGTAAAGTATACTTTGCAATGTTGATGAAATAGGCTACAGGTTAACCAAAACGTGTGACGGACTGACTGACATACGGACGGACGGACGGACAGACAGACGGACGAACGGATCGACGGACGGTCCGAACACTGTGTGCCACCCGTCTCCGGTGGCATAACAAACCCATTTGATATATTGTTCGCAGGTCATATTGATTTTGAGACGATCCACGCAAATCTGATTTGTACGCGAATTAGGATGATCCGTTACTGCCGGAAGCACGTGCGTTATTATTGACGTCTGTGTTCAGTGACATGGTGTGATTTATGAACCAAGCTTCTTTCCAGTTATAGAGGACATGATTATACATCATATTATTCACAGAGTTTGTTTCTTCCAAACTAACTGTTTATACATTTTCAGTGAAATTACTCTGGAGCGACTAACTTTCGCTTTACCTGGTGTAAACTTCCGGTTACGTCATTGTGTTTCTTGAAGCTTTACGCACGGCAAGAAAACTGCTATATCAAAGTAAACATGTCATTGTGTGGGGGATGGATCACTGTTCCTAACGGTAATATTTTATTTATTATAAATGTACAATATAAAAAAATATTGTGTTAAAAAGTATATACCTATCCGCTATACCCTAAAATCCGCTATACCCTAAAGAACTGTAGGTAAGTCTCATTCCGAACCATTATGTTTATAGTTGCTTATTTGTTCTTGACATTTTGAAAATCGGTAAAATTGTCAATTCTTGCAAACCATTTTGGGCAGCATTCCACGAAACAGACAATAGGTATGTACCTTTAATGTTAGTTCTGCATGGCATAATCCTTGCAACTTGTTTATTCTGATAAATGAAAAAAAAAAGATAAATAAATTTGCCGAAGTTATATTACATAGAACTACCTTTAATGTATTCAACCTTCAACCTGTGATTCTACTGGAATGCATAATCGCTAACGTATACTTACAGCTTAGCGACCAAACACAAGACACAACATTGGAGTGCGGCGTATCGTGGATTATAAATACTTCCATACAGCCGGACTGTGGAGTGTGTCAGGAATATTTCCAAATCCACCCCAGAGTAAAGTTCACGAACAAAGTATAATTTGAAGGAGAAAATTTCAATTTAAAGATTTTTATTATACTTAATTCATTACATTATCACAGCCATTTTGCAATAAATTCAGTATAATAATTCTGAATACTTGTAATCATTAAATATTTGCAGTCGTTAGTTCTATATGACATACAAATAAATGATTACTCCCTTAAAGTATACTTGCAATGTTGGTGAAATAGGCTACTGTTGAATAAAGCAGATATGGCAGGAGCAGAGGCTGCGCCCACTAGGGCCGGTGACGCCGCCATTCAACAACTCCTCGACGACTCCGAGAAGAAGTGTAGTGATCATGTGGACGCCATAGCGCTCATACTAAGCGACGTCTGCAAGTTAAGTCGCGAATACGTCGATCGAATGACGTCCGTACGGATCAAATCAAAGAAACGCAAATCAAAGAAAGGCAGCGACAATAATCTCCTTCCTTTGTTGAAGGATGCTGAAACTCTGATAGCCGAGTGCAAAACTTCAGCTTCCGGTATTTCACATAAATGCAACGTAACATCGTGCGTGTTGGTAGGAAATAAAACATTAGTGGATAATTTACAGAGTGTTGGTGCTCTGGGTAATGACATCAATATCCGTGCACCTACAGATGGCAAGTGGTGTGACGTCCTAGGTTTAATCGCGCTCGCCGACGGCCGGCTACTACTGGCGGACTGGGATAATAGGAACATAAAGCTGTTTGACATCAACCATAATCTCGTGTCCCACGTTCAACTACTACAAGTCGATGACCTATACCTTCGCAATGGGGAGCCCTGGGACATTGCGGAGATAGACGGCGGGCAGGTGGCCGTCTGTCTGCCACTCATCAAGAAGATCCAGTTGGTGTCGGTGTCTGGCATCCTGACCCTCGGGCGGATCATCGAGACCGCAATGGACTGCTGCAGTGTGACCAGATGTGGCGACAACCTGGCGGCGGTAGATGGGTGGTCACCAGACATTGTGGAGATTGACATGACTGGTAGGAAAGTGAGAACTGTATGGAAAAGTCCTGGTGGCGAGCTCACGTATATAATCCACAACACCCGGGGGGAGTTCATCACGACAGGCTGGGGCTTAACGATAATACGTGTGACCCGGGATGGCGTCGTGCTGGCCCGATACCCGCGAGGCCACCTCGGGCTTCCACGCGGACTCGCCGTCCACCCAGACGGAAGTATCTATGTCTGCAACGAAGGTTCTGACAACATCGCCCGCATAACGGCGGATCGTACCCGCTGTCTTAGTAAAGTCACTGAATTTTCGCCTTACAGCATCTGTTACAACCAACACAACAATTCACTGTACGTATCTCTGCGATATGAAGACTGTATGAAAGTATTTCGTCTCGGGTATTAAAGGCACTGGGTCTCAGATATACAGATGTAACCGGACAGGGAAATGCAACGGAAAAAATGTGCACCGACCGTGGACCGAACCCGGGACCTTCCCAATACCAGCGGGACGCGCTAACCAACTGCGCTACCGGAGCACGATGCTCTCGATCGGTATATTTATATCCACATTCAACTCATGATTACACATGGTACCACTTCCGTTGCACTCCTCCCCCGTTATCTTTGAGTTTCGTCAAACTCACCCCAAGTTCACCCCTCCCTCTAGAGAGCACACCGACACTCATGAGGGTTGGACGAGACCCCCCCACAAATTGTAACCGGACAGGGAAAATGCAACGGAAAAAATGTGCACCGACCGGGGATCGAACCCACGACCCCGAGATTAAGAGTCTCGTGCTCTACCGACTGAGCTAGCCGGGCTCGATGCTCTCGATCGGTATATTTATATCCACATTCAACTCATGATTACACATGGTACCACTTCCGTTACACTCCTCCCCCGTTATCTTTGAGTTTCGTCAAACTCACCCCAAGTTCACCCCTCTAGAGAGCACACCGACACTCATGAGGGTTGGACGAGCCCCCAAATGTAACCGGACAGGGAAAATGCAACGGAAAAAATGTGCACCGACCGGGGATCGAACCCACGACCCCGAGATTAAGAGTCTCGTGCTCTACCGACTAAGCTAGCCGGGCTCGATGCTCTCGATCGGTATATTTATATCCACATTCAACTCATGATTACACATGGTACCACTTCCGTTACACTCCTCCCCCGTTATCTTTGAGTTTCGTCAAACTCACCCCAAGTTCACCCCTCTAGAGAGCACACCGACACTCATGAGGGTTGGACGAGCCCCCAAATGTAACCGGACAGGGAAAATGCAACGGAAAAACATGTGCACCGACCGGGGATCTAACCCGGGACCTTCCCAATACCAGCGGGACGCGCTAACCAACTGCGCTACCGGAGCACGATGCTCTCGATCGGTATATTTATATCCACATTCAACTCATGATTACACATGGTACCACTTCCGTTATACACAGACATGGATGAACCAGATCAGGAAAACATGGGTTGATTGTAGATTTCTATCGTAGGCTATTTTGTTATCTCAGTTATACCTGGAAAAAACTGATTGTGAAAAATGGAATTTGTGAAAATAATGTTTTTTTTATAATGTTTATAATACTGAAACAATAGTTATTTTCCAGTATTATAAATTGGAAGTGATTCTGAAGTGCTGTCGAGGCATGTTGTAAATTATTCTAAAGTTGTCAAAACATGTTTTTGATGATAAAAATGGAAAATAAACAGCAGACGACAAAATAGTTGTGACTTCAAGACCATGAAGACTGTCTTGATATTAAAGTGGCATTTTCCTGTGGATTTTTTTTTCAAAAACGGTGATAAAATATCAACTTTACATATTTTTAAATTAAATAACTTTGGGTTATTTCAGTAAGCATGTAAATAGTAGTTGTGAAATATTTTAAGCTTTTATTGTTTATAGAAATAAAAAAAAAATTGTGAATATTTTTTTTTTGGGTGAAACATTGTATTGAAATTAACAATATAATAAGCTGGTGTATGTTTGTAAATGTAAACTAGGGTTCAATCCAAGTGTTTGTACAGATAGATGATGTATAAGTTCAGTTTTATTGAAAAATATAAAATGCCAATTAACAAATAGCAGCCTTCAAGTTTGGTCGGTGATGTTCTTTAGCCGATTTTATCAAAATTGCAAAAATACTTTGCTAGATAAGTATACTTTGCAATGTTGATGAAATCGGCTACTGGACTAACGACAAAAAATTAAGATAGCGCTGTAAGGGTTAAATTAATTTCACTAGCGACTATAATGGAAACTTATTAATTATTATCTCTAGACCTGCCTTCAGCCTTTCTTGAGGTCAAGTATGACAAAATTATTTATTTTCGTATATAATTTGAAATATTTTTAGTTCTTCACATAGAAGGCAATATGTTGATAATATCGATAGCTGTCTCAGCAGCTCTGTAATTTCAAAATTTTCCCGGGTGAGGTTTCTTCAACCTTTCGACGTCATTTACAGAAAATGTTTTCATTTTGCACAGTTGTGTTCTTATTATAAAGTGTTTTTTTTAAACTTTACAACAAAAAATATATTTCACAATTTTTCCTTACTGGTGTACATGTATATCGAAAATGCAAAATTATCAGCCCTGTTTATCATAGTTTCTGGTAGTATTATGTACTTGAATATAACCAATGTTTTTGGAAAGTTCATCAACTAATATTGTGTGATTGATTGACATATGACACGCCATGTGCGATTTTGTACCTAAGAACATGTACGTTTTTTGATGAAAAATATTTACGATATTTTCTGTATTAGACGTTGAATGTTGGTGATTCCGCATTTGCTATGAAACATTTCTTCATCTTTCGACGTAGTTTACAGAAAATATCACAGTTTATGCACAGTCATATGTTATGTACAAAATCACACGGTGTGTGTCATCTGTGACTGGAGAAATCAGGCTTAATGGATTTGTGACCAGTTTAACTCCTGATCACACTATTTTAGCCTGATAATGATCTATATTGCTTGTTTGAAGCTTGCCGGGTAATTCATTGATGGAATGGCGAACAGTTCAGAACTTGACTAGACTGCGGTTGACGGGCTCATCTTGATGGACACTGGTCGCAAAACCCATGAGCCCCATTTCTCCAGTTGCAGCCACATGTCATTTTTAGCCATTTTTTTTGGGAAAAAATGCAGGCTATTGGATTGGCGAAAGCCGGGCAGGCAGGTGGCGTCCACAATCAATGTTAAGTTTTCGTGTTTGAGTCCATTTCTTTGTTACTGTACCACCTAGGACCACCAAACTTTCACAGCTTCATAATCAAGGGGTGCCCACCACATATCACTATCCAGCATGTTACTTTTTTAGCCAGGTTTTTTGAAAAAAAATCCAGGCTATTGGATTGGCGAAAGCCGGGCGGGCGGCGGGCGGTGTCCACAATCAATGTTAAGTTTTCGTGTTCGAGTCCATTTCTTTGTTACTGTACCACCTAGGACCACCAAACTTTCACAGCTTCATAATCAAGGGGTGCCCACCACATATCACTATCCAACATGTTACTTTTTTTTTAACTTCACCCATTTTTTCCGCGCAGTCGACTTAGCCATTTTCAATGTTAAGTTTTCGCGTTTACAATGTTAAGTTTTCGTGTTTAAGTCCATTTCTTTGTTACTGTACCACCTAGGACCACCAAACTTTCACAGCTTCATAACCAAGGGGTGCCTACCACATACAACTATCCAACATGTGACCATTTTTTTACCTTCACCTATTATTTCTACGTAATTGACTTAGCCATTTTCAACGTTAACTTTTTAACGTACGTCTGGTTAGAGTTTTTTGGTTAAAACTTTTTCGTTATACTATATCTCTGCAACTGCTTCGCCCATTACCTTAAAACTTCACAGGGTGTTTGATCATCATCCATATTTTCATTCTAACCCCCAACCGTGCGGCCCCTGTGCCCAATGTCAAGGTCAAATTACTTTGAATTTTTTTGTTAAAGTTTTTTTTGTGTACTATATCTCTGCAACTGCTTCACCCAATACCTTGATACTTCACATGGGTGTTTATCATCATTGTCGCACCTGCTTGCGGAAAGCGCGATCTTGTGCCCAATGTCAAGGTCAAATTACTTTGAATTTTTTTGTTAAAGTTGTTTTTTCGTGTACTATATCTCTGCAACTGCTTCACCCAATACCTTGATACTTCACATGTGTGTTTATCATCATTGTTACACCTGCTTGCGGAAAGCGCGATCCTGAGCCCAATGTCAAGGTCAAATTACTTTTAATTTTTTTGTTAAAGTTTTTTCGTGTACTATATCTCTGCAACTGCTTCACCCAATACCTTGATACTTCACATGGGTGTTTATCATCATTGTCGCACCTGCTTGCGGAAAGCGCGATCCTGTGCCCTATGTCAAGTTCAAATTACTTTGAATTTTTTTGTTAAAGTTTTTTCGTGTACTATATCTCTGCAACTGCTTCACCCAATACCTTGATACTTCACATGGGTGTTTATCATCATTGTCACACCTGCTTGCGGAAAGCGCGATATCGTCGGCATTTTGGCATACGTCCGTCCGTTCGTCCGTGTGTCCGGTTAAAGTTTTTTGGTTAAAGTTTTTCCAATTACTATATCTATTTTTTTAATGTCCATGCCTCGCCCCAAGGCGCGACATGCAGGTCACGGCCATCTAGTCTACAAAAAGTGGGTATAATTATGTTATCCAAGTGTCTATGCTTGGAAAAAACCTGGCCTTCGTGGCTTTGCCTCGTTTCTTGTTTTTAACTTGACTAATTTTTTCCGCGCAGTCGACTTAGCCATTTTCAATGTTAAGTTTTCGCGTTTTCAATGTTAACTTTTCGTGTTTAAGTCCATTTCTTTGGTACTGTACCACCTAGGACCACCAAACTTTCACAGCTTCATAATCGAGGGGTGCCCACCACATATCACTATCCAACATGTTACTTTTTTAGCCAGGTTTTTTTTTAAAAAATCCAGGCTATTGGATTGGCGAAAGCCGGGCGGGCGGGCGGCGTCCACAATCAATGTTAAGTTTTCGTGTTTGAGTCCATTTCTTTGTTACTGTACCACCTAGGACCACCAAACTTTCACAGCTTCATAATCAAGGGGTGCCCGCCCACCATATCACTATCCAACATGTTACTTTTTTTTAACTTGACCCATTTTTTCCGCGCAGTCGACTTAGCCATTTTCAATGTTAAGTTTTCGCGTTTACAATGTTAAGTTTGAGTCCATTTCTTTGTTACTGTACCACCTAGGACCACCAAACTGTCACAGCTTCATAATCGAGGGGTGCCTACCACATATTACTATCCAACATGTTACTTTTTGTCGCGCCCGCTTGCGGAAAGCGCGATATAGTCGGCACTTTGGCGTACGTACGTGTGTCCGGTTAAAGTTTTTGGTTAAGTTGTTTGGTTAAGGTTTTTTGGTTAAAGTTTTTGGTTAAGTTTTTTGGTTAAAGTTTTTTGGTTAAAGTTTTTGGTTAAGTTTTTTTTGGTTAAATTTTTTGGTTAAAGTTTTTCGTTAAAGTTTTTCGTTATACTATATCTCTGCAACTTGCTTTGCCCATTATTATCCTTGAAACTTCACATTGGTATTTTTATCATCATCTATATTTTCATTCTACCCCCCTCTCGTGCGGCCCCTGTGCCCAATGTTCAAGGTCCAAATTACTTTGAAGTTTTTTGGTTTAAGTTTTTGGTTAAGTTTTTGGTTAATGTTTTTGGTTAATTTTTTGGTTAAGTTTTTGGTTAAAGTTTTTTTGTTATACTATATCTCTGCAATTGCTTTGCCCATTACCTTGAAACTTCACATGGGTGTTTATCATCATCTATATTTTCATTCTACCCCCCTCCCGTGCGGCCCCTGTGTCCAATGTCAAGGTCAAATTACTTTGAAGTTTTTTGTTAAGTTTTTTGGTTAAGTTTTTTTGGTTAAAGTTTTTGGTTAAGTTTTTTGGTTAAGTTTTTTGGTTAAAGTTTTTTGTTATACTATATCTCTGCAACTGCTTTGCCCATTACCTTGAAACTTCACATGGGTGTTTATCATCATCTATATTTTCATTCTACCCCCTCCCGTGCGGACCCCCTGTGCCCACTGTCAAGGTCAAATTACTTTGAAGTTTTTGGTTAAGTTTTTTGGTTAAAGTGTTTTTGCTTAAGTTTTTTGGTTAATTTTTTGTTTTTTGGTTAAAGGTTTTCGTTATACTATATCTGCAACTGCTTTGCCCATTACCTTGAAACTTCACATGGGTGTTTATCATCATCTATATTTTCATTCTACCCCCCTCCCGTGCTGCCCCTGTGCCCAATGTCAAGAGGTCAAATTACTTTGAAGTTTTTTGGTTAAGTTTTTTGGTTAAAGTTTTTGGTTAATTGTTTTGGGTAAGTTTTTGTTCGCGCCCGCTTGCGGAAGCGCGATATAGTCGGCACTTTGGCATACGTACGTACGTACGTACGTGTGTCCGGTTAAAGTTTTTGGTTAAGTTGTTTGGTTAAGTTGTTTGGTTTAAGTTTTTTTTGGTTAAAGTTTTTGGTTAAGTTCTTTTGGTTAAGTTGTTTGGTTAAAGTTTTTGGTTAAGTTCTTTGGTTAAAGTTTTTGGTTAAGTTTTTTGGTTAAGTTTTTTGGTTAAAGTTTTTGGTTAAAGTTTTTCATTATACTATATCTCTGCAACTGCTTTGCCCATTACCTTGAAACTTCACATGGGTGTTTATCATCATCTATATTTTCATTCTACCCCCTCCCGTGCGGCCCCTGTGCCCAATGTCAAGGTCAAATTACTTTGAAGTTTTTGGTTAAGTTTTTTGGTTAAAGTTTTTGGTTAAGTTTCTTTGTTTAAGTTTTTTGTTATACTATATCTCTGCAACTGCTTTGCCCATTACCTTGAAACTTCACATGGGTGTTTATCATCATCTATATTTTCATTCTACCCCCCTCCCGTGCGGCCCGTGCGGCCCCTGTGCCCAATGTCAAGGTCAAATTACTTTGAAATTTTTGGTTAAGTTCTTTGGTTAAAGTTTTTGGTTAAGTTTTTTGGTTAAGTTTTTTGGTTAAAGTTTTTCGTTATACTATATCTCTCCAACTGCTTTGCCCATTACCTTGAAACTTCACATATGTCTTTATCATCATCTATATTATCATTCTACCCCCCTCCCGTGCGGCCCCTGTGCCCAATGTCAAGGTCAAATTACTTTGAAGTTTTTGGTGAAGTTGTTTGGTTAAGTTTTTTGGTTAAGTTTTTTGGTTGAAGTTTTTCCCCTGTGCCCAATGTCAAGGTCAAATTACTTTGAAGTTTTTGGTTAAGTTTTTTGGTTAAGTTTTTTGGTTAATGTTTTTCGTTATACTATATCTCTGCAACTGCTTTGCCCATTACCTTGAAACTTCACATGGGTGTTTATCATCATCTATATTTTCATTCTACCCCCCCTCCCGTGCGGCCCCTGTGCCCAATGTCAAGGTCAAATTACTTTGAAGTTTTTGGTTAATGTTTTTGTCGCGCCCGCTTGCGGAAAGCGTGGAAATAATCGGCCTTTGGCGGTACGTACGTGGTCCGGTTAAACTTTTGGGTTAAGTTTTTTTGGGTTAAAGTTTTTTGGTTAAAGTTTTTTGTTAGTTTTCTTGGTAAAGTTTTTTGGTAAAGTTTTTCGTTATACTATATCCTGCAATGCTTTGCCCATTACCTTGAAACTTCACGGTGGGTTTATCATCATCCTATATTTTTCATTCTACCCCCCCTCCCTTGTGGCCCCTGTCCCAATGTCAAAGGTCAAATTACTTTCAAGTTTTTTTGGTTAAAGTTTTTTTTGGTTAAAGTTTTTTGGTTAAAGGTTTTTTGGTTAAGTTTTTTGGTTAAAATTTTTCGTTATACGAATCTCTCCAACTCTTGCCCTTACCTTGAAACTTTTCACATGGTCTTTAATCCATCCAATCTATATTATATTCTATCCCTGCGGCCCCGAGCCCGCGGAGAAAGTTTTTGGTTGGAAAGTTTTTGGCCCTGTTTTTTTGGAATCCCAGTGGTCAAATTAATTTGAAGGTTTTTTGGTGGTTGTTTGGTTAAAGTTTTTTGGTTAATTTTTTGGTGGCACCCCTGGCCCCATGTGGTCCTTAAACTTTTTGAAATTTTTTGGGTTAATTTTTGGTGTTTTTGGGCGGTTGTTTTTTTGAAAAGCGGTAAATCTGAAGTGATATAGTCGCACGTTTGGCGTACGTACGTGTGTCCCGGGTTAAAACTTTTTTTGTTAAATTTTTTGGTTCAAATTTTTGGGTGTTAAAGTTTGTTTTTTGGTTAAGTTTTCTTTTTGGTTAAAGTTAATTTTTGGTTAAAGTTTTTCTTATACTACTCGCATCTCTGCAACTGCTTTGCCCATTACCTTGAAACTTCACAATGGTGTTTACACATTATTTATCATCATCTATATTTTTCATTCTACCCCCCTCCCGTGTGGCCCCTGTGCCCAATGTCAAGGTCAAATTACTTTCAAGTTTTTGGTTAAGTTTTTTGGTTAAAGTTTTTGGTTAAGTTTTTCGGTTAAGTTTTTTGGTTAAAGTTTTTCGTTTTACTATATCTCTCCAACTGCTTTGCCCATTACCTTGAAACTTCACATGGGTCTTTATCATCATCTATATTATCATTCTACCCCCCTCCCGTGCGGCCCCTGTGCCCAATGTCAAGGTCAAATTACTTTGAAGTTTTTGGTGAAGTTGTTTGGTTAAGTTTTTTGGTTAAGTTTTTTGGTTGAAGTTTTTCCCCTGTGCCCAATGTCAAGGTCAAATTACTTTGAAGTTTTTGGTTAAGTTTTTTGGTTAAGTTTTTTGGTTAATGTTTTTCGTTATGCTATATCTCTGCAACTGCTTTGCCCATTACCTTGAAACTTCACATGGGTGTTTATCATCATCTATATTTTCATTCTACCCCCCTCCCGTGCGGCCCCTGTGCCCAATGTCAAGGTCAAATTACTTTGAAGTTTTTGGTTAATGTTTTTGTCGCGCCCGCTTGCGGAAAGCGTGATATAGTCGGCACTTTGGCGTACGTACGTGTGTCCGGTTAAACTTTTTGGTTAAGTTTTTTGGTTATGTATTTTGGTTAAAGTTGTTCGTTATACTATATCTCTTTTTTGTCTCGCCCGCGAAGCGGAAAGCGAGACATAGGTTTTGGTTATACTATAAGTTTTTCGTTATACTATATCTCTGCAACTGCTTCGCCCATTACCTTGAAACTTTACATCGGTGTTTATCATCATCGATATTTTCATTCTACCCCCCAACCGTGCGGCCCCTGTGCCCAATGTGAAGGTCAAATTACTTTTGGTTAAGTTTTTTGGTTAAGTTTTTTTTGGTTAAAGTTACTTCACATGGGTGTTTATCATCATTGTTTATCATCATTGTCGCGCCCGCTTGTGGAAAGCGCGATAATAGTCGGCATTTTGGCATACGTCCGTCTGTCCGTCCATCCGTGTGTCCGGTTAAAGTTTTTCCATCTACCTTATCTCTTTTTTTAGTGTCCATGCCTCGCCCTAAGGCGCGACATGCAGGCCACGGCCATCTAGTTTTTACCTTCACCTATTATTTCTACGTAATTGACTTAGCCATTTTCAACGTTAACTTTTTAACGTGTACACGTCTCGTTAAATTTGTTGGTTAAAACTTTTTCGTTATACTATATCTCTGCAACTGCTTCACCCATTACCTTGAAACTTCACATGGGTCTTTATCATCGTCCATATTTTCATTCTAAACCCCACAACCGTGCGTTCCCTGTGCGCAATGTCAAGGTCAAATTACTTTGAATTTATTTGTTAAAGTTTTTTCGTGTACTATATCTCTGCAACTGCTTCACCCATTACCTTGATACTTCACATGGGTGTTTATCATCATTGTCGCACCCGCTGGCGGAAAGCGCGATATCGTCGGCATTTTGGCATCCGTCCGTCCGTACGTCCGTGTGTCCCGTTAAAGTTTTTTCGTTAAAGTTTTTCCATCTACTATATCTATTTTTTTAGTGTCCATGCCTCGCCCCAAGGCGTGACATGCAAGCCACGGCCATCTAGTCTACAAAAGTGGGTATAATTATGTTATCCAAGTGTCCATGCTTGGAAAAAACCTGGCCTTCGTGGCTTTGCCTCGTTTCTTGTAATTTACATTGCATGATGCGAACATTTATATATTGTATATCTGAGAGACAGTCCCTTTAGTACACATTCAAATGTGGGTGGGGGAGGGGAGGTGGGATTGATTGACATGAGATACGCCATGTGATTTTGTACCTAAGAACATGACAATGCACGATTTTCCATGAAAAATATTTATGATATTTTCCATATTAGACGTCTAATATTGGTGACTCCGCATTTGCTATTAAATTTCTTCAACTTTAGACGTCATTTCCAGAAAATGTTTTCATGAACAATTGCACAGTCATGTTCTTATTATAATGTTTTTTTTTAAACTTCCCAACAAAAAGTAGATTTCACAATTTTTTTTCGGTTGCGGAAAGCGCGATATAGTCGGCACTTTGTCCGGTTAAAGTTATTTTGGTTAAAGTTATTTTGATTAATGTTTTTCATTATACTATATATCTCTTTTTTTAGTGTCCATGCCTCGCCACAAGGCGCGACATGCAGGCCGCAGCCATCTAGTTCCTTACTGGTGTACATGTATATCGAAAATGCAAAATTATCTGCCCTGTTTATCATAGTTTCTGGTAGTATTATGTACTTGAATATAACCCATGTTTTTGGAAAGTTCATCAAATAATATTGTGTGATTGATTGACATATGACACACCATGTGATTTTGTACCTAAGAACATGTGCGATTTTGTACCTAAGAACATGTATGATTTTTCATGAAAACTATTTACGATATCTGTATTAGACGTCGAATGTTGGTGATTCCTCATTTGATATGAAAATGTATTCACCTTTCGACGTAGTTTACAGAAAATATCACAGTTTATGTAAATATACTTCATGAACAATCGCACATGTTCTTATGTACAAAATCACACGATGTGTGTCATCTGTGACTGGAGAAATGGGTCTTAAGGGATTTGTGACCAGTGTAACTCCTGATCACACTCTTGTAGCCCGATATAACGATCTATATTGCTTGTTTGAAGCTTGCCGGGTGTTTCATTGATGGAATGACGAACAGTTCAGATCTTGACCAGACTGCGGTTGACGGGCTGATCTTGATCGACACTGGTCGCAAAACCCATGAGCCCCATTTCTCCAGTTGCAGCCACATGTCATTTTTGTCCCGCCTGCTTTAGCAGAAGCGGGACATGGACATAGCTTTTCCGTCGGCGGCGTCAACATTTCACGTTCAGTTTTTGCGTTTAGCTCAGTTTCCAGAAATATATAACTCCTACGACCTCCATGCTTGGTATACATCAACACTGTTGTGTAACCATCTCACACAGAGGGAGCCCATGTGACCTTCACCTA
This sequence comes from Conchocele bisecta, assembly GCA_029237695.1. Lineage (NCBI taxonomy): Eukaryota > Metazoa > Mollusca > Bivalvia > Lucinida > Thyasiridae > Conchocele > Conchocele bisecta. Next base: position 103,704 of record JAQRGA010000110.1, read on the forward strand.
CATTTCATGGTTCATTGACCTACTTTTCACATGCATTCAACGTTATAAGTTTTTGCGTTTAGCTCCGTTTCAAAAACTTAACGCTCAGGTTAATTCATTGTAACTTCTGTTTCCCTCAATGGAATGCGTTAATATTCCATACATGCATTTGTAACAACATCTCGCATCATTCTACAGAAATCCCATGTTGTCCGCTAACCCCAAAGGTCAAGGTCACTGACTTAGACATTTCCCTGTTTGGAAAATTTAACGATCGGTTTAATGTATTACAAGTTCTGTTTCCCTTGATGGAATGCTTCGGTGTACATCAACACTGTGGTGTAACCATCTCACACTGAGGGAGCCCATGTGACCTTGACCTAGTTTTCATGGTTCATTGACCTACTGTTCACATGCATTCAACGTTAAGTTTTTGCGTTTACCTCTGTTTCTAAAACTTAACGCTCAGGTTAATTCATTGTAACTTATGTTTCCCTCAATGGAATGCTTTAATATTCCATACATGCATTTGTAACAAAATCCCGCATCATTCTATAGAAAGACCATGGTGCCCGCTAACCCAAAAGGTCAAGGTCGCTGACTTAGAAATGTCCGTGTTTTGAAAAGTTAACGCTCAGTTTATGCTTTAATATTCCATACATGCATTTGTAACAACATCCCGCATCATTCTACAGAAAGCCCATGGTGCCCACTAACCCCAAAGGTCAAGGTCACCGAATTAGAAATTTCCGTGTTTGCAAAAGTTATCGCTCAGTTTATGCTTTAATATTCCATACATGCATTTGTAACAACATCCCGCATCATTCTACAGAAAGCCCATGGTGCCCGCAAACCCCAAAGGTCAAGGTCGCTGACTTAGAAATTTCCGTGTTTGGAAAAGTTAATGCTCAGTTTATGCCTTAATATGCCATACATGCATTTGTAACAACATCCCACATCATTCTACAGAAAGCCCATGGTGCCCGCTAACCCCAAATGTCAAGGTCACTGAATTAGAAATTTCCGTGTTTGGAAAAGTTAATGCTCAGTTTTAGCGCTCAGTTTATGCTTTAATATTCCATATATGCATTTGTAACAACATCCGGCATCATTCTGCAAAAAGCCTATGGTGCCCACTAACCCCAAAGGTCAAGGTCACTGACTTAGAAATTAACGCTCAGTTTATACTTTAATATTCCATACATACATTTGTAACAATATCCCGCATCATTCTACAGAAAGCCCATCATTCTACAGAAAGCCCATGGTACCCGCTAACCCCAAGGGTCAAGGTCGCTGACTTAGAAATTTCCGTGTTTGGAAAAGTTAACGCTCAGTTTATGCTTTAATATTCCATACATGCATTTGTAACAACATCCCACATCATTCAACAGAAAGCCCATGGTGCCCGCAAACCCCAAAGGTCAAGGTCACTGACTTATAATTTACGTGTTTGGAAAAGTTAACGCTCAGTTTATGCTTTAATATTCCATACATGCATTTGTACCAACATCCCGCATCATTCTACAGAAAGCCCATGGTGCCCGCTAACCCCAAAGGTCAAGGTCACTGACTTAGAAATTAACGCTCAGTTGTTTATGCTTTAATATTCCATACATGCATTTGTAACAACATCCCTGACCCACATCATTCTACAGAAAGCCCATGGTGCCCGCTAACCCCAAAGGTCAAGGTCACAATTTCCGTGTTTGGAAAATTTAATGCTCAGTTTATGCTTTAATATTCCATACATGCATTTGTAACAACATCTCGCATCATTCTACAGAAAGCCCATGGTGCCCGCAAACCCCAAAGGTCAAGGTCACTGACTTAGAAATTTCTGTGTTTGGAAAAGTTAACGCTCAGTTTATGCTTTAATATTCCATACATGCATTTGTACCAACATCCCGCATCATTCTACAGAAAGCCCATGGTGCCCGCTAACCCCAAATGTCAAGGTCACTGACTTAGAAATTTACGTGTTTGGAAAAGTTAACGCTCAGTTTATGCTTTAATATTCCATACATGCATTTGTAACAACATCCCGCATCATTCTACAGAAAGCCCATGGTGCTCACTAACCCCAAAGTTATTACAAGCTCCTTATGTACTATCAAACTGCGCCAGGCGGGACATCTTGCTCCGCGGAGCTCTTGTAATTTTCATTGCATGATGCGAACATTTATATATTGTATATCTGAGACACAGTCCCTTCACAGGTTGAAGTAATAGACCGAGGTCTATAAATACATTAAATATGCTTAAAATGGAGTATATGGAGGGAGTAAAAAAAACTTTTGTTTACCTTATTTTTTTATTCATTTATTGATGCTTTTAGGAATATTGAATGTATTTATAGACCTCGGTCAGTTACTTCAACCTGTGGCTGTGACAGGAAAAATGGGACTTATGACATAATTAGGTCACCAGTCTAGTTCCTCAGCTATGGCTGTGACAGGAGAAATGGGACTGATGACATATGTCACCTGTCATGTATGACTGCTCGCTCTTGTTTGTAATTGTTGTAAAATATATAAAGTTTAAACTGTGTATAAAAAACTATAGATATAGATCTACCCCCAGCATACAAAGTATGTTGAGGGATATATAGTTTTCGTAATTCCGTCCGTTTGTCCGTCCACGTTAAAGAGTTTGTGTATCCATTATCTGTGACGGAAAGGCGGATTGACTTCATATACTTCCTTATCATCATCAAAATTTTCATTCCATACCACACTCATGCGGCCTTCATTTCCAAGGTCAAGGTCAAATTGCTTAGACATTTGCATCCGTACGATTTGCCTTAAAGTTTTCGGGGACCCATTATCTCTGCAACGGTAAGTCGGATTGACTTCAAACTTCATATACTTCCTTATTATCATCATCCATATTTTCATTCCATACCACACCCATGTGGCCTTCTTGTCCAAGGTCAAGCTGAAATTACTTTGAACAAACATGTTTGTCAAGATAAATATTGTTCTTCTCATGAACCGCCTGCCTGATTTCCACAAAACTTGCTAGCAATGATTGATGTACAATGCTCTTTCAAAGTTGTTAAAATGGTGACCCCGGGGTCAAAAATGACCGAATATGGTCATGTTATATATCACATTGAAGGTATCAACGAGGCGATCACTCTGGTGCTGTTGTTATGTGCTGGTACAAATGTACATACATATTCATGACCTGCATGCCCCATGTGTTCAAACACCTACTTTCAATCATATAAATGTGCGATAGGTGATATTCTTATATGCACATGTACATATTCCCGTTTGTACCAGTATATACTTAGATAACCCCAAACAGTCTTCACATTGCATGTTCCACTTTTGTAAGACGGCTGTATTTTTAGTTTGTAGCTTTGGGTTACACCAACGTTGTAAAAAAACAGCTTAAGGTGTGCTCGGAACTGGTGTATAACAATAGTTTTTCACATTGCAATACTGCAAATGAAATATGTGTACAAACTCATCTTTGTGTAAAGTGTATCCTATTTTTCCAAGTTTAGCATCAGTTTATAGCTTAGAATACCTATAATGAGAAATTACATGCACACATTGTGAAAATGCATGTTATAGACTTTTATAAGCATGTTTAAGAAATTAATTTAAGATAATGTAAAATCATTACTAATGGTCCTATTTGTGCCAATATTAGAATCAAAATACTCATTGCTGATCAAACATTTCAACTATTTTATGTATTTTTCCGTAAGATGTTAGACGAGTCTTATATTACGTGAAATTATTAGTTTAGATTTTATTTTTAAAAACAGTCCAGTACAATGTCTGCATCTACCTAGACTTTGGAATTGCTAGGACACAAAGTTATCAATTAAGCTGTCCAAACTTATATCGAGGCAATCGGCTTAGTTTATGATTGCATTTGTTAGACAAAGCCCAGGGGCCCGTTTCACTAAACTTCTTACGACTAAAATGTTTGTAAGTGCAAAATTATGATAGTCTGTAAATTGCACATTAGCAATGTTTTATTGTAAACAATTATTGGATTTACATTTATTGAGCATAGGCTGCATATGCAGCCTATGCTCAATAAATGTAAATCCATCAGTTGAAATTTCCAGACAATCCTAAATTTGCACTTACGAACTATGAAGCTTAGTGAAACGGGCCCCATTAATATTTGGAGGCTATTAGCATTAATAGCATTAATGTTAACACCTTTCATTGCCGCCAAAACTGAAGAAAACATAATTTATGAATGTTTATGCTTGGTCATATCACTGTGGTTTTATTGGTTGACCAGTTCCGATATCACGTGATTTGCAGGATACGCCAATTTGATTGGTGGAACATGAACATTCTCATGATCTGGGAAAATTGAGGGAGAGATTCTTGTTTAAAATATTCGGCAGTTGCAGTTCGCATGCCGAAGAGTAATAATGGTTTGAAGATAACAAAATCTCTTTCGATTTTTCAGGTGAGTGAAAGTTTTCATATGTCCTCTGTGTGATAGTTTCTTGTACATTTTTACTTTGTATGTTATGAAATTTATGATGACCACCTTTTTCATAGTGTGTAATGGAATATTAACGATTCATATAACTGTACATGTTGCTCTAGTTTAAATGTTTTTGAGACCAAAGAATGCAGACAGCGAAAAATGAAATAACCTATTAAGGCATGCTTTCTACATTTTAGTCCTCAATGTCCGCCAGTAATTTCGACGTCACTGAAATTTGCAATTTATGGTCTTTTTTTCATATGTTTACGAATAATACGTAATTTAATTGTACGAAAGTACATGTAACTTAAAAATAGAAAGGATCAGCTATTGGATTGTTTTGCCTGATTACTCGTGATATTGCACATCACAGTTAGTTGTCTGGTAGCCTATAACTGTCTCTGCTATTCACAGTTATCGCCTTAGTAACTCTCAAAATAGGAGATAGACCTCGTGCAGAAGTTGAACTTTTGAAACTTTAACCAGTTGTTAAACTTAAATACAAATTGAGTACAAATTGCATAGTTACCATGACTATACCTTCAGGATAAATTCAATAAATGAAGTATCCAAATGTGGACTTTGTACGCCTGTAATCAATATTGCTATATTATATGTCGATGTTGTCTTTCCTACAAGTCAATATTTCAGAGTGGCGTCCCCTACTGAAGAAACAACAGGGTTTACCTCAATTGATGATACATATTTACCTAAGAAGGGGCTGATTTAGTTAAGCAATTGTTTACATCATTTTCTGCTGTCTGTCAAGGTATAATTGAAACATTTATTTAATAATGTTAATGCCTGTACACGGATACTGTGTAGGATCATGTATATTCCATTTTTTCACATCTTTGAGCTTTGCTGTTTTGCATTTGCTACAGAATAAGATTGTTGATGTGTAGACACACACAGTCAACAAGCCGAAAGTTTATATAACTGCTACATGTGTATATATCATTTATTTTTGATGGGAGCACGCGAATGGGTAATTTAACGATCGGGGTTCATCCTTACTGGAAATCCGACTGGAGAACTTGGTTTTGGCCCTCACATACGTCTTTGGCATGTTGTATGTGACAGTTGAATCTGGTTATACCCCTTATGTGATTATTACGATATGTGTAATCCTTTTTTAGGGGAATGGGCCAAGTAACATGGTGTGGTATGGACCTGGCACCAGGTCAGATTAATTATTCTAATTTCAGGGCTGAATATATTTGTTCTCAATGTAAATATTCCGTTGTTCTGATTTTGGGATTTTCCCCCCAATGCAGCAGGTTAAAATGGGATCGAACCCGTTCGCCCGGCCTTACATGACCTTAGCTGTTGATAGGCCGTTAAACACTAACAAACAAACAAACAACTATTTTTGGGGAAGGGGCCAAGTGACTTGGTGTGGTATGGACCTGGCACCAGGTCAAGTTATTCTAATTTCAGGGCTGAATATATTTGTTCTCGATTTTAATATTCCGTTCTGATTTAGCAGGTTAAAATGGGATCGAACCCGTTTGCCCGGCCTTACATGACCTTAGCTGTTGATAGGCCATTAAACACTAATAAACAAACAAACAAACTATATGCATTACAAGCTTGCACGCCTTGTAATTTATACGCACTATGTCACATAACATAGTTTCTCTATATATAAATGCCAATGCAGCCTTTACACGGCAGTTTGATTAAATAATGATATATATGGCACATGCCATGCCAATAATTACTGGTAAATCATAGTCGGTCTGTTGGCTAAGTCTGGATTGGAAATTACTGCACCACATCCTTAGGATACAGTAATCAAGCCAATTCTCAGTCTTAAATATAAGCTACAAATCTACTGTGCCATAAACTACATCTATATTAAACGGCTCTGAGTACACATGTATACACAGTCCCTGTTTCAATATGAAGTTCACATAGCCATTACTCAGGATTATACTAATTAAACAAACCAATAGGAATTCCGCAAAACATAACATCTCTGCACTCGCTAAGGTTCAAACTAACGTTATTTGTCAGCAGCCGTTTAATAAATTACCTGGTTTATAATGTGAGCTAAGATAGTCGTGTGTGTGTATTTAACTCTTTTATATTCAGATCGCCTGTGTTAACATATTCTCATTAGTATTTGTATGGAATATCTGGCTTGACTGTTATATGGTGGACTCTGTTGACTATAATGCCATCACACTACTTCGAGTTTTACTTAGAATGAACGGAAAATGGTCCGAGTATACAGCATTAATTGATAAAAATGTTAATTTTCCCATAAAAAGTCAATCGAGTACCACCTGTCATGTGGGTGGAAGGTGGGTGCAAGCGATGGGTAATTTAACGATCGGGGTTCATCCTTACCGGAATTCCGACTGGAGACCTGGTTTGGCCCTCACATACGTCTTTGGCATTTTGTATGCGAGAGTTGAATCTGGTTATACTCCTTATGTGAGTATTACGATTATTCGTAATCCTATTTTAGGGGAAGGGGCCAAGTGACTTTGATGTGGTATGGACCTGCCACCAGGTCAGGTTATTCCTAATTTCAGGGCTGAATATATTTTGTTTTCTCGATGTAAATATTCAGTTTCTGATTTTGGAATTTCCCTCCCCCACCCCCACCCCCCCCCACCCCCCCCCCCCCCCCCCAATGCAGCAGGTTAAAATGGGATTGAACCCGATTGCCCGGCCATTACATGACCTTAGCTGTTGATAGGCCGTTAGACCCCAATACACAAACAAACAAACCACCTGTCATGGCAGTTATAGTCGTGATGATCCATACAACATATATCATCAAGCACGTAGTTGAAATGTTTACACTTGTTTTATAAAATATTCGGCCAATTGCAGTTCGCATGCTGAAGAGTAATAAAGGTTTTGAAGATAACGAAATCTCATTTCGAGATTTTTCAGAACATCAGCTAATTCCCCAAAGCACACCCCACACACAGGTGGGCTCCCAATACATTTAATTGTCGAAATTGATGGTTATGTCATCCAAGATGGCCGCCGAAAGGTCAAAAGGTCGTTATTTTATTAGAGATTTCAAAATTCTTCGTCACACGAACGTGGGTGGTGTCGGCGCGAATGAGACGGCGTAAATTTAACGGTATGGGTTTCCTCATAGGAATCACAATTTTGCCTGGTTTGGCCCTCAGGTTACGTTTTTAGCTCACCTGAGCGAAGGTCATGTGAGCTATTGTTACCGAAATGTGTCCGTCGTCCGTCGTCCGTCGTCGTCGTCGTCGTCGTCCGTCGTCCGTGAACATTTTCAAACGTCTTCTCCTCGGTAACCATTGGGCCTATAGTCACCAAACTGCATGGTCATGGTCCTTAGGTAGGGGGATTACAAAATTGTTAAAATGACGTCATTACGTAATCCAAGATGGCCGCCACCTAAAAATAGCACAAATTCTTCAAAATTCTTCTTCTCAAGAACTGCCAACCGGATTTCGACAAAACTTGGTAGGAATGATCGATGTACAATGCTCTTTCAAATTTGTTAAAATGGTGACCCCGGGGTCAAAAATGGGCGTGGCCCGTGGGGTCAAATTGGGGTCAAATTTTATTTTTGACCGAATATGGTCAAGTCATATATCAAATTGAAGGTATCAATGAGGCGATCACTCTGGTGCATTTTTTGTCGAAATCAGATGGTTATGTCATCCAAGATGGCCGCCGAAAGGTCAAAAGGTTCTTTTATTAGAGTTTTCAAAATTCTTCTTCACATGAACCGCTTGGCCCATGGTAGCCAAACTTAAAAGTTATGGTCCATGGGTGAAGCCTTTTCAGATTTGTTAAAATGGAGGTCATCGCTAATCCAAGATGGCCGCCGTCTAAAAATAGCATAAATTCTTAAAAAATCTTCTTCTCATGAACCGCTAGCTGGATTTTGACGAAACTTGTTATGAATGATTGATGTACAATGCTCTTTCAAATTTGTTAAAATGGTGACCCCGGGGTCAAAAAAAAATGGCGTGGCCCGTGGGTCAAATTGGGGTCAAATTTACTTTTCACAAAATATGGTCATTTTATTATATCAAATTGAAGGTAATCAATGAGGCGATCATTCTGGTGCATTATTTGTTTTCGAAATCGGATGTTATGTCATCCAAGATGGCCGCGCCGGAATTGTGTCAAAGGAAAATCGTTCTTTTATTAGACGATTTCAAAATTCAATTCTTCACATGAACCGCTTGGCCCATGGTAGCCAAACTTAAAAAGTTATGGGTCCATGGGTGAAGCCTTTTCAGATTTGTTAAAATGGAGGTCATCGCTGATCCAAGATGGCCGCCGTCTAAAAATAGCATAAATTCTTAAAAAATCTCTCATGAACCGCTAGCCAGATTTCGACGAAACTTGGTAGGAATGATCGATGTGCAATGCTCTTTCAAAGTTGTTTAAAAATGGTTTGACCCCGGGGTCAAAAATGGCGTGGCCCGTGGGGTCAAATTTTTTATTTTTGACCGAATATTGGTCATGTATATATCAAATTGAAAGCATGAATGAGGTGATCACTCTGGTACATTTTTTTGTCGAAATTCTGATTGTTATGTTATCCAAGATGGCCGCCAAAATGTCAAAAGGTCGTTCATTTTATAGAGATTTCAAAATTCTTCTTCACATGAACTGCTTGGGGGGGCCCTTGGGGGGGGGGTGGGGGGGGGGTGGGGGTGGGGGGTGGGGGATGGGGGTTGGGGGGGGTTTGGGGGGGGGGGTTGGGGGTGGTTGGGGGGGGGGGGAGTTCCCAAAACTTGGGGTGGGTTTGGGGGGGGGGGGGTTGGGGGGGGGAAAATTGGGGGGGGGGGGGGGGGGTTGATGGGTTGGGGTGGGGGGGGATGGGGGGGGGGGGGGGGGGGGGTGGGGGGGGTGGTGGGGGGGGGGGCCATGAATGTTGAATGGGTTGTGGGGGGTGGGGGGGGGGCCTTTTTACAGATTTGATTAAAAAAGGGGGGGGAGGGGGGGGGGTCATCGCTAATACGAAGATGGCCGCCGGGGTTGATTAATTTAAAAAATAGCATAAATTCTTAAAAAATCTTTCTCCATGAACCGCTAGCTGCATTTTACTAATCTTCGTAGAATTTTTTACAATCAAGATGCGATTTTCAATGCTCTTTCAAAGTTGTGAAAAATGTAGACCCCGGGTCAAAAATGGGCCGTGGCCCGTGGGGTCAAATTGGGATCAAATTTTATTTTTGACCGAATATGCTCATGTCATATATCAAATTGAAGGTATAGATGAGGCGATTGCTCTGGTGCAATATTTGTCGGAATCGGATGATTATGTCATCCATGATGGCCATCAAAAGGTCCATTTATTCGAGATTTTGAACGTCTTTTTCTCAGGAACCACATGGCCGATGCTGGCCAAACTTCATAGGAAGTTCAGATCCTTGGGTGAAGCATTTTCAGATTTGGTAAAATGAGAGTCATCGCTTAATCCAAGATGACCGCCATCTAAAAATAGCACAATTTGTTTAAAACATATGAACTCAATGTCACATTCTCGTCTGGTGTTCATGGAGTCAGGTGAGCGAATTAGGGGCATCATGGCCCTCTTGTTATATTTGGCTCTTTAGTTACCTGGGAGTTGAATTGGGTTATTGTCCATTATAAAAGTAGTAAGATTATTACTGATCCTACTGCTTTTGGGAAGGGCCAAATGATTCTGGTGTGGCGAGGACCTGGCATCAGATCAGGATTATTCTGATTTCAGGGCTGAATATATAGTTTTGTTATTGTAAATATTCAGTTCTGATTTTGGGATTTTCCCCCCATTTGTACATGTACTTGAACATGTACATGTACTTGTACAGGTAATATATGGGAGTTAGTACTAAACCCATTGACCCGGCCTTAAATCACCTTAGCTGTTGATAGGCCGTTAAACCCCAACAAACAAACAAGCAAAAACTATAGTGCTCCAGATCAGGTCATACATTGCTTTGTATAGTTTTTTGTGAATAATTAGTCCAATACAGATCTGTATTTGGAACTAGTGATCCAGATCAGGGCATACTCTGTCCACTAGTTTTTAGCTCGCCTGCACGAAGTGCAGAAGAGCTTATGGCCTACCCCCGGCGTCGTCGGCGTCGTCCACAAACATAACGTTGGGTAAATGTCTTATAACTTCTGTTTCCTTTCATGGAACACCTTGTTATTTCATACATGCTTTCCTCAGATGACCCTCTATCATGCTGTAGCAAATCCATGACCCACCACATAGCCCTTACCCCAAGGTCAAGGTCACAAACTTGGCACATTCATAAACTTAACGTTGGGTAAATGTCTTAAATTTATAACTTCTGTTTCCTTTCATGGAACACCTTGTTATTTCATACATGCATTCCTCAGATGACTCTCTATCATGCTGTAGCAAATCCATGACACACCACCCAGCCCTTACCCCAAGGTCACGGTCACAAACTTGGCACATTCATAAACTTAACGTTGGGTAAATGTCTTATAACTTCTGTTTCCTTTCATGGAACACCTTGTTATTATGCCCCCGCCACCGAATGGTGACGGCGGCATATAGTGTTACCGGCGTCCGTACGTACGTACGTACGTACGTACGTACGTCCCGAAACCTTAACGCTCGGGTAAATGGCTTATACTTTTTGTTTCCTTGCTCCGATCTGCTTGACATTTCACACATGCATTGCTCCAATGGTCCTTTACCGCCCTGTGACAAATCCACATTCGTCCCGCCCCCGCTAAGCGCAGGGTCAAGTTCACAGACTTGCTTGGTGCGTTCGAAACCTTAACGCTCGGGTAAATGGCTTATAATTTTTGTTTCCTTGCTCCGATCTGCTTCACATTTCACACACCCATTGCTCCAATGGTCCTCTACTGCCCTGTGACAAATCCACATTCGTGCCGCCCCCGCTAAGCCCAGGGTCAAGGTCACAGACTTTGTGAGTTCGAAACCTTGACGCTCGGGTAAATGGCTTATTATGCCCCCGCCACCGAATGGTGAGCGGGGCATATAGTGTTACCGGCGTCCGTCCGTCCGTACGTCCCGAAACCTTAACGCTCGGGTAAATGGCTTTTTAAGTCCCCACCACCGAATGGTGAGGGGGGCATATAGTGTTAGTGTTACCGGTGTCCGTACGTACGTACGTCCCGAAACCTTAACGCTCGGGTAAATGGCTTATAATTTCTGTTTCCTTGCTCGGATCTGCTTCAGTTTTCACACACGCATTGCTCCAATGGTCCTCTACCGCCCTGTGACAAATCCACATTTGTCCCGCCCCCGCTAAGCCCAGGGTCAAGGTCACAGTCTTGGTGCGTTTGAAACCTTAACGCTCGGGTAAATGGCTTATAATTTATGTTTCCTTGCTCGGATCTGCTTGACATTTCACACACACAGTGCTCCAATGGTCCTCTACCGTCCTGTGAAAAATTCACATTCATCCCGCCCCCGCTAAGCCCTGGGTCAAGGTCACAGACTTGGTGCGTTCGAAACCTGAACGCTTTGGTAAATGGCTTATAATTTCTGTTTCCTTGCTCCGATCTGCTTCACATTTCACACACGCATTGCTCCAATGGTCCTCTACCGCCCTGTGACAAATCCGCATTCGTCCCGCCCCCGCTAAACCCAGGGTCAAGCTCAACAGCGTGACTCCATCCATTTTTTTGGGATAATGTCTCCAACGGCCAAAAAATATTGACTTATAGACTCGTTACATACCATTTAAAACCGTTTTAAATCGAAAAAAAATCCGAAAACATTTTTTACGAGGTCTACCAAATTTATCTTTTAATATTTTTTTTTACTCTTCTTTAAAGTGATATAACTTTGGTTCTGGCAATTGCATATCGTAGTATTTTATATTAAAATGTACAATTTTTGTATCATTCAATTGTAATCATTTTTCATATCACTTGTGCCCATGGCACTCGGAAATTGTGGTCCATCAGACGACGGCAAACACATACCCCCTCAAATTGTCATTTTTCGACATTTTTTCAATGACGCACACATAAAACGCTATAACTTTTGTTCATAATATGTTATAATGCTTTAATATTTGTTTATAATTCAATTCTAAATAACTAACATACCAGAACAAAGGCCTACACCAAGGTAGTAGTAGCCAATGGCAGACCGGCAAACCCCACCCCAATCTTTTTTTTATTTCTACATATTTTTCCCATATTTCAATGGCTACATCTTCTTCATTTATTACGTGGTATATATTTAATTAGCACGATTTCGTACATTAGTAACTACTACATTAATTAAATATCGATTGTGAGCACATACCCGGGTAATTTTGGCCCATTAGCCCACCGGCAGACCCCACACCAAATGTTTTTATTTTTTTTATATTTTCCCCATATTTCAATGGCTACATCTCCTTCATTTATTAAGTGGTATATATTTAATTAGCACTAATTCGTAGATTAGTAACTATTACATTAATTAAACATCGATTGTGAGCACATACCCGGGTAATTTTGGCCCAGTAGCCCACCGGCGGACCCCACCCCAAATTTGTTTTTTTTGTTGATATTTTCCCAATATTTCAATGGCTACATCTTCTTCATTTATTACGTAGTATATATTTAATTAGCACCAATTCGTAAATTAGTAACTACTACATTAATTAAACTTCGATTGTGAGCACATACCCGGGTAATTTTGGCCCAGTAGACAACCGTAGGGACCCACCCCCCGAAATTTCATTTTTAGCTCGACTATTCGAAGAATAAGTAGAGCTTATGTTGTCACCCCGGCGTCGGCGTCACCGTCACGCCTTGGTTAAGGTTTTTAGTCAAGTTTGTATATGGAATACTACTGGCCCTACACCCACCATACTTGGACAACTTCATCTCCTAGTGATGTACATCAATAACCCCTGATCTATATTTAACCTTGACCTACATTTCCTCTTGAATTACTTGGTTAATTCCCCTTGGTTAAGGTCTTTAGTCAAGTTTGTATATGGAATACGACTGGCCCTACACCCACCATACTTGGACAACTTCATCTCCTAGTGATGTACATCAATAACCCCTGATCTATATTTGACCTTGACCTACATTTCCTCTTGAATTACTTGGTTAATTCCCCTTGGTTAAGGTTTTTAGTCAAGTTTGTATATGGAATACTACTGGCCCTACACCCACCATACTTGGACAACTTCATCTCCTAGTGATGTACATCAATAACCCCTGATCTATATTTGTCCTTGACCTACATTTCCTCTTGAATTACTTGGTTAATTCCCCTTGGTTAAGGTTTTTAGTCAACCTTGGTTAAGGTTTTAGTCAAGCTTGTATATGCAATACTACTGGCCCTACACCCACCATACTTGGACAACTTCATCTCCTAGTGATGCACATCAATAACCCCTGATCTATATTTGACCTTGACCTACATTTCCTCTTGAATTACTTACTTAATTATACCCCCCGCAACGAGTTGTGGGGGGGGGTATACTGGAGTCAGGTTGTCCGTCCGTCCGTCCGCCGTAGCGTCGTTCCGTCCGTCCGGATAAACTTAACATCAGAGAAATATTGTTATAACTTCTATTTCCTTCATCTAAAATGCTTGATATTTCACACATGCATTTCTGTAAGGCTCTACTACCATGCTGTGCCAAATCCACGACCGTCCAACCCCGCAGATCCCAAGGTCAAGGTCAATTACTTAGTCCGTAAACTTAACATCAGAGAAATATTGTTATAACTTCTATTTCCTTCATCTAAAATGCTTAATATTTCACACATGCATTCCTGTAAGGCTCTACTACCATGCTGTGCAAAATCCATGACCGTCCAACCCCCGCTGATCGCAATGTCAAGGTCAAATACTCTTTACAAAACTTAACATCAGAGAAATAAGTTATAACTTCTATTTCCTTCATTGAAGCCCCGTGCAGGCACCGGGGCGGGATCAACTGATCCTGAGAATAGTGCTGCAGTAGCCATTGCTTGTCGTAAAAGGCGACTAAACTGGCTTAACGATTGGGTTCATACTTTCCGGAACCCACTATACCGGATTTGGCCCTCATGTACATTTTTGGCTTTCTTGTATGTGAGAGTTGAGTCGGGCTATGCCCCATATATAAAAGTAAGATTAGTGCTAATCCTATTACTTTTAGGGGATGGGATAAATGATGCTGGTGTGGGCGAGGGCCTGGCACCAGATCAGGTTGTTCTAATTTCAGGACTGAATATATATTTTGATTGTAAATATTGAGTTCTGAAAGTTGGGATTTTATACCCCCTCGGACAGGTGGATACGGGACACGACCCCGTTGACCCGTCTGCTGTAGACTCCCTGAGGCTTGTACCTCTATGTTAGAAAAGCGGACGTTAAACCCTATTCACTCACTCACTCACTCCTTCATTGAAAATTCTTATTATTTCACTTGTGCATTCCTCTAAGGTTGTACTATCATGCTGTCACAAATCTACGAGTGTCCAACCCCCGCTGATCCCAAGGTCAAGGTCACATACTTAGTCTCTTTACAAAACTTAACATCACAGAAATATGTTATAACTTCTATTTCTTTCATTGAAAATACTTAATATTTCATATGCTGTGACAAATCCCCGCTGATCTCGAGTCAACGTCACATACATACCGTATAACCTCGGCTTAACGCCCCCCTCCTAATAAACGCACCCCCCAAACCCCCACCCCCCCCCCCCCAAATAAAAAAAAAAAAAATTTAAAACACAAATAATCCTTCAATCCTTTATATTTGTGTTTGAAATTGGTGGTCCTTGGTAAAAAAAATTGTTTTTTTTCTTTTTTTTTTTAATGGCTAATAAACGCCCCCCCCCCCCCCCCCCCCCACCCACTCAAATAAAAAAAAACAAACTTTTTTTACAATGACCGCCAATTTCAAACACAAATAATCCTAAAATCCTTATTTGTGTTTGAAATTGACGGTCCTTGGTAATTTTTTTTTTTTTCTTTTTTTTTTTTTTTTACTGGCTAATAAACGCCTCCCCCCCACCCCCACCCCCCAAATAAAAAAAAAACTAACAAACTTTTTTTACCAATGACCGCCAATTTCAAACACATCCAAATAATCCTAAATCCTTATTTGTTTGAAATTGACGGTCCTTGGTAAATTTTTCTTTTTTTTTTTTTTTTTTTTTTTTTTTTTTTTTTTTTTTTTTTTTTTTTCTTTTTTTTTTTTTTTTTTTTTTTTTTTTTTTTCTTTTTTTTTTTTTTTTTCTTTTTTTTTTTTTTTTTACTGGGTAATAAACGCTACACCCCCCCCATCCCCCCCCCAAAATGAAAAATAAAAAAAATTATAATTTTACCAATGACCGCCAATTTCAAACACAAATAATCCTTAAATCCTTATTTGTGTTTGGAAATTGACGGTCCTTGGTAATTTTCTTTTTTTTTTTCTTTTTTTTTTTTTTTTTTTTTCTTTTTTTTCTTTTTTACTGGTAATAAACGCCCCCCACCCCCCCCCCCCCCCCACACCCAAAATGAAAAAATAAAAAAAATTATATTTTACCAATGACCGCCAGTTTTCAAACACAAAATAATCCTAAATCCTTATTTGTGTTTGAAATTGACGGTCCTTGGTAATTTTTTTTTTTTTTTTTTCTTTTTTTTCTTTTTTATTTTTTTTACTGGCTAATAAACGCGCCCCCACCCCCCCCCACCCCCCCACCACCCAAATGAAAAATAAAAAAAATAATTTTACCAATGAACCGCCAATTTCAAACACAAATAATCTTTAAATCCTTATTTGTGTTTGAAATTGGCGGTCTTTGGTAAAAAAAAATTTTTTTTTTTTTTTTACTGGCTAATAAACGCCCCCCACCCCTTTTGGAAAATGTAACGCCTCCGGGGGCGTTAATTCGAGGTTATACGGTAGTCTCTTTACAAAACTTAACATCAGAGAAATCGGTTATAACTTCTATTTCCTTGCTCGGATCTGCTTCATATTTCACACACACATTGCTCCAATGGACCTCTACCACCCTGTGACAAATTCACGTTCATGCCGCTCGCGCTAATCCCAGAGTCAAGGTCAAAAGCCCACACACTTGGAAATTTGTACATATTTTAGGGGTACCTGGGCCCACGCGGGGGGTATTCCGTAAGCCTCGCTTACTGACCAATCTAGTTCCCCTTGGTTAAGCTTTTTAGTCAACCTTGGTTAAAGTTTTTTTTCAAGTTTGTACATTGAATACTATTGTGCATCCAGACACCATACTTCGACAACCTTTTCTCATAGGTATGTACATCAATAACCCCTGATCTATATTTGACCTTGACCTACATTTCCTCTTCAATTACTTACTTAATTCCTTTTGGTTAAGGTTTTTAGTCAACCTTCTATATGGAATACTACTGGCCCTACACCCACCATACTTGGACAACTTCATCTCCTAGTGATGTACATCAACAACCCCTGATCTATATTTGACCTTGACCTACATTTAACCTTGAATTACTTACTTAATTCCCCTTGGTTAAGGTTTTTACTCGACCTTGGTTAAGCTTTGTACTCAAGCTTGTACATGGAATACTATTGTGCATACAGACACCATACTTGGACAACCTTTTCTCATAGTGATGTACATCAATAACCCCTGATCTATATTTGACCTTGACCTACATTTCCTCTTGAATTACTTACTTAATTCTCTTTGGTTAAGGTTCTTAGTCAAGCTTGTAGATGGAATACTCATGGCCCTACACCAACCATACTTGGACAACTTCATCTCCTAGTGATGTACATCAACAACCCCTGACCTATATTTGACCTTGACCTACATTTAACCTTAAATTACTTACTTAATTCCCCTTGGTTAAGGTTTTTACTCAACCTTGATTAAGGTTTTTAGTCAAGCTTGTAGATGGAATACTATTGTGCATACAGACACCATACTTGGATAACTTTTTCTCATAGGGATGTACATCAATAACCCCTGACCTATATCTGACATTGACCTACATTTAACCTTGAATTACTTACTTAATTTCCCTTGGTTAATGTTTTTAGTCAACCTTGGTTAAGGTTTTTATGCAGGCCGCAGCCACCTTCTTTGTCAAGCTATGTGTACATCGACAACCCTCGTAGTCGAGCTATGCTGTTCTCCTACAGCTCTTGTTTTGTTAGTATTGACCTATATATTGCCTTATACCCCACACCCCAGGAGCACCCAAATCGAAGTACAGAGCCCCAAAAATGACCACCAGATCCCCCAGAACGCCCACAGGCAGCACATACCACACACGGGCAGCACAGAAGATCGCACGGGGAGCCCAAAACGCCTTGTGAATGCTTCGGAACGCGCCATGCTACGGCCGGCCGGGCCCATCCGTGCGCCTTCAGCCAGGCCCAGCTGCGCCTTCCGACGGGCCAGCGCGCCTTCTGACGGGCCCATGCCCATCCGTGCGCCTTTCGACGGGCCCAGGCCCATCCGTGGGCCTTCCGAAAGGCCCAGCCGCGCCTTCCGACGGGCCCAGCCGGCTGCCGACGGGCCCAGCCGCGCCTTCCGACTGGCAGCCGCCTTTCAACGATTCCATTGCCATCTGTGGGCCTTCCGACGGGCCCAAGCACATCCGTGGACCTTCCGACGAGCCCGGGCCCATCCGTGGGCCTTCCGACGAGCCCAGCCGGCTGCCGACGGGTCCAGCCACGCCTTCCGACGGCCCAGCTGCTCCACCCGACGGGCCCTGCCGCCTTCCAACGGGCCCATGCGCATCTGTGGGCCTTCCGACGGGCCCATGCCCATATGTGGGCCTTCCGACGGGCCCATGCCCATCCATGGGCCTTCCGACGGGCCCAGCCGCGCCTTCCGACGGGCCATCTGACGAGCCCATGCCCATCAGTGGGCCTTTCGACGGGCCCGGGTCCATCCGTGGGCCTTCCGACACGCCCAGCCTCGCCTTCCGACGGGCCCAGCCGGCTGCCGACGGGCCCAACCGCGCTTTCTGACGGGCATCCGCCTTCAAACGGGCCCATGCCCATCCGTGGGCCTTCCGACGGGCCAATGCCCATTCCCATCCGTGGGCCTTCCGACCGACGGGCCCGGGCCCATCCGTGGGCCTTCCGACAGGCCGAGCCGCGCTTCCGACGGGCCCACCGCCGGCTGCCCACGGTCCCAGACGCGCCTTCCAACGGGCAGCCGCCTTCCAACGGGCAGCCGCCTTCCAACGGGCCCAGCCGCCTTCCGACCGGCCCATGCCCATCCGTAGGCCTTCCGATGTGCCCGGACCCTTCCGTGGGCCTTCCGACGGGCCTGGGCCCATCCGTGGGCCTTCCGACGGGCCCAGCCACGCCTTCCCATGTCCCTGCCGCGCCTTCCGACGGGCCTAGCCGCCTTCCAACGGGATCATGCCCATCTGTCGGCCTTCCGACGGGCCCGTGCCCATCAGTGGGCCTTCCGACGGGCCCAGCCGCGCCTTCCGACGGGCCCATGCCCATCTGTGGGCCTTCCGACGGGCATGTGCCCATCAGTGGGCCTTCCGACTGGCCCATGCCCATCCGTGGGCCTTCCGACGGGCCCGGGCCCATCCGTGGGCCTTCCGACTGGCCCAGCCGCGCCTTCCGACGGGCCCAGCCGCGCCTTCCGACGGGCCCAGCCGCCTTCCAACGGGCCCATGCCCATCTGTGGGCCTTCAGACGGGCCCATGCCCATCCGTGGGCCTTCCGACGGGCCCGGGCCCATCCGTGGGCCTTCTAACGGGCCCAGTCGGCTGCCAATGGGCCCAGCCACGCCTTCCAACGGCCCAGCCGCGCCTTCCGACGGGCCCAGCCGCCTTCTAACGGGCCCATGCCCATATGTGGGCATTCCGACCACCCAGCCCTTACCCCAAGGTCAAGGTCACAAACATAGCACATTCATAAACTTAACGTTGGGGTAAAAGTCTTATATCATCTGTTTCCTTTCATGTAACGCCTTGATATGTCATACATGCATTCATCTGATGATACTCTATCGTGCTATAGCAAATCCATGACCCAGCGGCCATCCCTTACACCAAGGTCTAGGTCACAAACTTGGCACATTCATAAACTTAACTTTGGGTAAATGTCTTATAACTTCTGTTTCCTTTCATGGAACACCATGTTATTTCATACATGCATTCCTCAGATGACCCTCTATCATGCTGTAGCAAATCCATGACCCACAACCTAGCCCTTACCCCAAGATCAAGGTCACAAACTTAGCACATTCATAAACTTAACGTTGGGGTAAATGTCTTATACCATCTGTTTCTTTTCATGGAACGCTTTGATATTTCATACATGCATTCATCTGATGATCCTATATTGTGCTATAGCAAATCCATGACCCACCGCCCA
Organism: Conchocele bisecta; assembly: GCA_029237695.1. NCBI lineage: Eukaryota > Metazoa > Mollusca > Bivalvia > Lucinida > Thyasiridae > Conchocele > Conchocele bisecta. The sequence goes on from JAQRGA010000110.1 coordinate 123,452, forward strand.
CCCAATCATTACCCCAAGCTGAAGGTCACAAACTTAGCATGTTCATAAACTTAACGTTGGGGTAAATGTTGTGTAAGTTATGTTTATTTACAGGGAACGCCTTCATATTTCATACATGCATACATCTGATGAGACTCTATCGTGCTATAGCAAATTCATGACCCACCGCCCACCCTTTCCCCAAGGTCAAGGTCACAATCTTAGCACATTCATAAACTTAATGTTGCGGTAAATGTATTATAACATCTGTTTCCTTTCATGGAACACCTTGATATTGCAAATATGCATTCATCTGATGATACTCTATCATGCTATAGCAAATCCATGACCCACCGCCCATCCCTTACCCCAAGGTCAATGTCACAAAGTTAGTACATTCATAAACTTAACGTTGGGGTAAATGTCTGTTTCCTTTCATGGAACGCCTTGCTATTTCATACATTCCTCAGATGACCCTCTATCATGCTGTAGCAAATCCACAACCCACCACACAACCCTTACCCAAAAGTCAAGGTCACAAACTTAGCATGTTCATAAACTTAACGTTGGGGTAAATGTTGTGTAACTTCTGTTTCTTTACACTTTGAACACCTTGATATTTTATACATGCATTCATCTGATGTATACTCTATCGTGCTATAGCAAATCCATGACCAACCCCCACCCCTTTCCCCAAGGTCACGGTCACAAACGCAGCACATTCATAAACTTAACGTTGGGGCAAATGTCTTATAACATCTGTCTCCTTTCATGGAACGCCTTGATATTTCATACACGCATTCATCTGATGATACTATATCGTTCTATATCAAATCCACGACCCACCTACCACCACTGACCTCAATGTCAAAGTCCACCGCACACCCCTTCTCCCAAAGTCAAGTTATATAATATTCATGTTTTTTATACAACTGTGACAAGTTTGATTGAAGGCTGCCAACAGGCGAGCTTCGTTGTCTTCTGACAACTCTTGTTGTATTAGGTATGTACATACATGTATATTAGACAAAACATACAGGGGTAGGTAGTGTCACAACGTCTGGAATGTGTGCCTTAGTGCATTTTCTATGCCCGTTGCATCAAATTCTGAAATATTTTTTATAAAAATCAATTTTTTTGGGATTTTTAACCACCGTATCCTCAAGTGCCCCAAGCATTTATGTATTAGTTATGTACATACATGTATATTAGACAAAACATACAGGGGTAGGTAGTGTTACAACGTCTGGAATGTGTGCCTTAGTGCATTTTCTATGCCCGTTGCATCAAATTCTGAAATATTTTTTATAAAAATCATTTTATTTTGGATTTTTAACCACCGTATCCTCAAGTGCCCCAAGCATGTTTGTATTAGTTATGTACATACTTGTATATTAGACAAAACATACAGGGGTAGGTAGTGTCACAACGTCTGGAATGTGTGCCTTAGTGCATTTTCTATGCCCGTTGCGTCAAATTCTGAAATATATTTTATAAAAATCAAAGTTTTTTGGAATTTAACCACCGTATCCTCAAGTGCCCCAAGCATTTATGTATTAGTTATGTACATACATCTATATTAGACAAAACATACAGGCGTAGGTAGTGTTACAACGTCTGGAATGTGGGCCTTAGTGCATTTTCTATGCCCGTTGCATCACATTTTGAAATATTTTTTTATATATTACGCAAACACGTCTTATTTGGAATTAATAAATCAGTGAACTACTTTCGGCTAGGGAGATAATCAATATCACGCGAACAATTTTCATACGAGCCAAGCGGATTGTTCTGTTTATTAGTATATATAGTTTTAATCTATCTCATGTGATATATAATGATACATTACTTTGTTATGTTATGGGTACTAATACATGTTGTTTCAATAGCGTATCTCTGTAACGGTATCGTTGTTGATGGAGTTGCAAATAATTTAATAATGATTACGTTCAAATGGTTGCGTAATACTAATAGCACTTCTGTATAAATGTCATCGTCGTAAATACCGCAATAGTCGTGAGGTTAAGGTCGCCGACTTCAATGATTTAATTACCGATTCCCGAAAGGGTCGGTGGTTCAAACCTCTACTTGGTAAAATATTTTTCTCCATGTATATTATTTTTGTGATTTTAATATTTTCACAATTTTATGATTTTAATAAATATAGCTATAAATTTATAGAAACTTACCAACGTTGAAAGTGTCTGTCTTTAAGTAATATATACACAGACAGTTTGTTACTGTTTTTTAAGTTTAAATAGTATATACACAGACAGTTTGTTACTGTTTGTTTAAGTTTGAGGTACTGTCTATACCATATAATATTTTACTGTCCCAAAATATATTTTTGTGGCTGTCACAATTAATTCATTTTCGGACAGCAAACATTTTTTTATGAATTTGAAAAAATTATTGTCCTCCATCTGATCACAACACTGTTCGGACTGCGCATGTGGCTACCACGACCAGAATTCACTGGCCGCAAACACAGTAGCCTTCGGCGTCTATTTATTAAATTATTATTTTTTATTTTATTTGAATTCCGCGTGAACGCTGCATTTTGTGTCAACACCATTTACAGAAAATTTTGGTGATTTTCTAAATGAATAGCGGAGAAATGCGGCTATATATTTTGTGTCAATTTTCAACACCATTTACGGAAAAAAATTACTGATTTTTTTTAAACAAAATCGGCACAACTAAATACGGTGATAGAATTTTTGTCAACTTTTCAACACCATTTACGGAAAATATTACTGATTTTCTAAAAACAATATCGGCGAAGGTGTAGTGAACTACTCTTTTTTTTAAATAACCAGCCGTCTAATATATCTGTGTATAATCGAGAGTATATCGTTAATTGTCATGTTGTCTCCGACAGTGAGGTGTTGCGGCACACATCAAAACGACACGTCAATTTCAAAACATTGCCTAAAGGTCACATTTACAGTTGTGTGGTGTCATCAGATCAACACCTCGTCACACACGACTGCGCATTATCGATTTTTTTCCCACACAAGGCTACGTGTATTTACAACTAGATCTGTGTAATGTGTCGGGTGTAGCCAAAGCCCATACATAAATTCGTAATTAGTCACAGATGTAGCCTTAAAATATAATCGATTTCCTTAAATTACGTCCGCAAGTTGACAGATATTTCAGAGCAGACGTCATTGTAATTTGCCGTTATTTATTTCCAAAATTAGCCATATATTCTGTAAATGGCGTTGAAAGTTGACAATAAATTAAGACCAGATCAGTACGTTAAATCGCTATCGACGACAACTGACGATCCGATGAGAGAGTAATACCGTTTACGCGTATCCAATGTTAATATAATTTATGACTTTCGTAGTTTTACCGAGAAATTCGAACCGTTTCCAATTATTGGGGAACATAATATCATGATTAGGACACCGTTTCACTAAGCGGCGGCTACTCAGGAATGGGATCACACGGTCTATTGTTTACACTGGATTAATGGCGGCCCCCATGAGGTCTCGGGTAAATCTTATTTTTCAATAATACGACTGTGGTTTCTTCCTTTTAATGATGACCATGTTCCAGCCGTTAACACTTATTTAGCAGCATTACTTATGTAGTTATTCTGAACATTCTGCAGAGAAATTTGAATTGGACGGAATCGAGCTTTGTTTAAACTTAGTCCGGTTCATATGCACAGGTCAAAATATGAACTGAAAATGGCGCTTTGTGTGGCAGAAATCCGTACGCGGACGAATAAAAAAAATATTTTGTTATAAATATCACATATAGCGAAACAGCGGTAGCATCTACTGTTTTAATAATATGCATACATATTGTAATTAATGTTTAATAGTGATATACTTATGAATAATATACGATACTATGGTTTATACTCCAGCACTATGTTTTAAGGCTGTGTGATTTGCCTCAATATAAGCTGGATTAATTAATACTTATATTCATGCGCTTCATGAGGACATCAATACATTTAAAATATACAAATATTACTTAAAGGGGTATCGATATGATACATTTTAATAATATAAATATTGAAAATACACATTACAATCGCTTACAACATAAGTTATTGATCGAAAATAGTCACTGCATCGTGACCTATTTGACCGCATTACCTATTGCGCGGGTACCTCATCATACCCCCTGTTTACACAGGCAACTGGGGGTATAGTGAGCAGTGCCGTAGCCAGAGGTTCGAAATAGCCGAGGCCAACATAAGCGGCGGAAGACGATAATTATTGGGGGTGGAAGTGTGGAGGGCCCGAAGGGCCCGAGTTTGCTAGGCGGGTCCGGGGGCATGCCCACCCTGAAAATTTTGAAATCAAAGTGGTCTGAAACGCCATTTCCTGCATTCTCAGCAAAGTCTGAGCACATACTATGACTCCCATTTTTCCTATATTGGAATAAAAAAAAATAAAAAAAAATCTCAACGTGGCTACGGCACTGGTGAGCATGCTTACTATAAACAACAACGCAAATGACGTTATTTTAATATCAAGGGCAGTAATCATTGTATTATATTCAGTATTAGCAGCGCCGTTTTAATAATTAAGGTACTTGTCGCGGTACGTAACTAACTATGGGGAGAATATGTGTATTCGTGCCCGGCTAGCTCAGTCGGTTAGAGCGATGGTACGGTAAACCAGAGGTCCCGGGTTCGAGCCCCGGGCCGGTGCACATTTTTCTCACCCTGTGACATACTTATTCACGTGTTCCTGTTTTATTACATAGGGTATACCTATGTATTGGCATCGCCTCCGACAATTAGCCACGCCCCAGACCCCCCTCGATGCGATGGTAGGTAGTGATATCTTGGAGTAACCATAACAACAAAATGCATTGTGTTACTCAACGTTTAACTGTCATACGCAACCGCTAATTGAAAATAATATTATGAAAAACTACTTGCACTGCACAATATCAACAACGGATGTTCTAAGTACAAAAATACATCGGATTATTTTGTTGCGCGTGATTTTCCGCCATTTGCTGCAAAAATCGTGCGGTCATCGCTAAATTTAGTTACAGAGTTAACTCATCTGGAATCTGTATACTTGAATTGATGATGTCTTGTATATGTGTTACCGTATCTTTCTGATATTGCTATGCATAATCTGTAATGTTGTTGAATGTTTTGGTACATACTGTAGCAGTGCATACTGTACTTCAAGTTGTGCCATATCAATAGTTTACCCCTTAACCATTAAACCGCTGAAAAATAAAATTGCCGTCTGCTCATTTTGTATATTTTAATCTCTTTAAAAACCTATTTTGGCAGCGCAGTAGAATCGTCTCGGTATGTTTTTTGAGGAGAAAATATAAAAATATTTTAAAACAGCAGACGACAATTGTCGTTTCCTGCACTTTAAAGGTACATGCCCACTCGGTAAGCCCAAAATGTCATTTATAGGAATTAAATAAGTGTATAACTGTGTCACTATTCCACCAGTTCTAAACGTTACAAGTGCCCGCTATACAGATATAATCATTTAGTAATATTTATTTTACTGATAGTGACGCGCGGTGGTATCAGGCTATTTTCATATGCAAATGAGGCATGATATTTTTTAATTATTTATACTGATATAAAACGTATAATAATGCCAATCAGTACGTGGGATAATGGCGCATGAATGTTTATTTTGCCAGGAAATGTCTCAGATGATGTCTCTGATGTAAAGAACATTTTGTACCTACTGAGTGGGCATGTACCTTTAAGGGTTAATGAAACTGCAACACCAACAATCAATCAATCAATCAATCTTGTTTAATCTTGTAGTACCCTATGTTCAGTACTTTCAGAACTTTGATTAAAAACTAGACTTACTCGGTGGCCCAATCTTGGGATGTCAATTGGTCTGTATTCACCGGACAGTGTAACAAGATTATATGGAACATTATTTTTGAAATTCTAGTATTTGCCCTAAACAAAGTTATATAGTGGGTGGCAGGTGGGGGTATGCAACGGGTAATTTAACGATCGGGGTTCATCCTTATCGGAATTCCGACTGGAGACCTGGGGCCCGTTTCACTAAACTACATACGACTAAAATGTTCGTAAGTGCAAATTTAAGATCGTCTATAAATTTCAATGTATGGATTTACACTTATTGAGCATAGGCTGCATATACAGCCTATGCTCAATAAATGTAAATCCAATAATGATTTACAAGAAAACGTTGTTAATGTGAAATTTACAGACTATCATAATTTTGCACTTACGAACATTTTAGTCGTACGAAGTTTAGTGAAACGGCCCCCTGGTTTGTCCCTCACATACGTATTTGGCATTTTGTATGTGACAGTTGAATCTGGTTATACCCCTTATGTGAGTATTACGATTATTCGTAATCCTATTTTAGTGGAAGCTAGGGTCCAAGTGACTTTGGTGTGGTATGGACCTGGCACCAGGTCAGGTTATTCTAATTTCAGGGCTAAATATAGTTGTTCTCGATGTACATATTCCGTTATGATTTTGGTATCTTGAAACTACTGTATACTGTCTAAATAGAGCAATACAATGTGTTTAAATCGAATGGTGATGGGGATATATATATATATATAGCGTTACCGGGGTCGTACGTTTCGTATGTCCAACCCAAACGCCAAACTATAACATATAACATATGTTTCCTTTCACGTAACTGCCTCATATGTTCCTCTGATAGACTATATCTGACATAATCACGAATCCTCGGACCCCCCGCTAAACCAAGGTCAAGGTCACATAATTAGCGTCTTCGAAACATTAACCATCGGGTAAATTTCATATAATTTTTGTTTCATTTCATTTCATGTAACTGTTTCAAACACACACACACACACGCGCGCGCGCGCACACACGCGCACACACACAAACTTAACATCAGAGCCTTCTATTTCTTTCATCGAAAATTCTTAATATTTCACACATGCATTCCTCTAAGGTTGTACTATCATGCTGTGAAATATCTACGACAGTCCAACTCCCGCTGATCCCAAGGTCAAGGTGACATAGTTAGTGTAATGGTTTTAGTTAATAATATATCTGCACTAACTGCTAGCTAAAATACAACTAACTCATAGGGGTCGCACGGGGCCTGTCATGATGCTGGCTTGCTGACTCAGCAATCATGTAATACTAAACCACGCCTCCAAGGGGCGGTTACATACAGTGCATCTCTCTCCTATTTAGATCGATACACTCATGTGGGAAACTGATACATGTATACATCATGACAAATGTAATTCAAACAATAAACATGAAACACGTGTGTGGGTGGTGACGCTGGGTTTGGCGGCAGTTCCGACAGCTCTGTTTATGTAGTAAACAGTCATTTGACCGTGACGTCCTGTGTTCACATTCAGTTCATTAATACATGTTGTCATCCCATGTGAAATCCAGTGTACCGACTTGGTGTTTTGAGAACACGCTTAAGCCCTTGGTTTAGTGCATTTTGTGGCATGCACGTGGAATTACTATTCTGTTCCTTTACAAAATACGATCTACATGACATACATTTCTCCGTAACAATTGGCCAGTACTTGATTTCATGAGAACGATTGCGGCACAATAATCGTGTTACCTTTGAGTACCATGTGGTTGTGTACCGTTAATTCATTCCTAATCTGGTAATATGGTCTCAGGCTCTGATCGTCTTTCGACCACCTGTTTGTTTCAAGACACTTACAAACGTCTGACAACAGTTTATCGCTTTCGCACGCGTGTCTCATTTGATCTAGGGAGATTGCCTTAGGCAGGGTGGAGGTCAGTATGTAATTAACATACATCTCGGCACCGTTATCGAGATAGTCACGTGTGTCAGTCAGGGGTGACCTTGACAACCTATTTGCTGCGTTCAAATGCCCTGGTATGTATTTAACTGTGAACATGGTGAAGTTGTATGACTGTAATTTGAGTACCCAGCGTTGGATACGTGGCGTAGCTTCATGCGACTTCGAGAATATGTTCTCTAGTGGGCGGTGATCAGTGTAGACAACGAAATCCATACCGTACAGATACACGTTAAATCGCTGGATGGCATATGCAACACCCAATGCCTCCCGATCGGTCTGAGAAAACCGTCGTTCTACAGGAGTTAAAGTTCGGCTGGCATACGCGACCGGTTTAACTTCGCCGTTTGGTTGTTTTTGGCTTAAAATAGCTCCAAGTCCGTACGGGGACGCATCCACTACAATGCTTGTCTCGGCTACGGGATTGTAGTAAGACATCACTTCCACGCTGGTGATTGATTGTTTGAGCGTTTCGAACTCCTTTTGCTGTTCGGTGCGCCATTCCCATTCTACATCTTTACGCGTTAATTTGCGCAATTCCCTTACAGAAATGAAAACCTTGCCGCAAGGTTGCCGCATGATCAGTGTGCCAGAAGTCTGTGCCGCAAGGTTGCAGATACGTGCCGCTAGCGGCAACCTTTTTCTGCCCAGTCTCACATTGCCACAAGTGTGCCACAAAATAGTACTATGTGCCAGAACATTGCCACAACGGGTACTTTATACAAAATGTGCATCATAAGCATGCCAGAACCATGCCACAAACAAACCTTTGTGCGAGATTTAAATAGCAGGTTGCCACAAAGTTGCCACAACTGGTACTTTGCAAGATGACCCATGATAAGCGTGCCAGAACATTGCCACAAATGAAACTTGTTGCCAGATTGAAAATAGCAGGTTTGCCACAAAGTTGCCACAACCGTTACTTTGCAAGATAGCACATCATAAGCGTGCCATAACATTGCCACAAAAGAAACTTTGTGTGAGATTGAAATAGCAGATTGCACAAGGTTGTCTGAAATGGCTAAGTTGTTTAATCGGAAAAAGTATAAACATAAACATAGTTTATTGCAAATAAGACTTTAATACATACAATGGGCTTTGGCTACAAGTTCTTACAAAACGTATATATCACTCATTTGAACCGTTTCGTTTTGGGCTTGAACATTATTAATTGTTCAATGGGGGTGGGGTGGGGGGAAGTGTTGTTACCGCTCATTTGAACCGTCCGTCATTTGAACATTATTAATTGTTCAATGGTGGGGGGGGGGTGGGGGAGCCTTGAACATTTAATGAAAAGCTGTTGAAAAGGTGGGGGGCTTATATTTTTCTACGGTGAGTTAACAAAATTTATCCAGCCCCATTCCCACCCCAACCCCCTGGGTCATAAATAATGACCAGACCCTTAGATTGGTATTATACTAGCTTGTTCAAAATATGAAGCATAAGAACATAATAATGACTGATGGATTGCCAATGGTGTTGCATGTATGTTCAACAGCAAAATGTGTGGGGTGGGTGAGAGCTTCCTTGTATATTTAACAATGAAAATACAAACTTTCCTTCACTGGGAAACCAATTTGTTCGAATTATTTTGCTACTGGCGTTTTCATGTTGGACAAGAAAATGGAGTCGTGTGTATGAACGTAATAACGAGATGGTCCCTAAAAAGGAGTATTATTATAAACACAAAATCATTTAAATTTGTTAACAATTATATTTGTATAGCTTTTAAACGAGTACTAATGTACATACTATTAAGATTATATAGTATTATTCCTTCTTTATCCGTTTGTTATAAAGTTATTTTCAAAAATAAATGTTCATAATAAGTCCACTTATAATAAATTCATTAGCAGAGTATCTCCCCTAAGTCAGAACAAGACTACTGTCACGTACGCACATTTTGGTCCAGAAAGTTCGTTTTTAGTGCAAATTTGTATAACTTCGAACTCCTTGTTTGGTGTGTAGCACCAGACGAAGACAAAAGCAAACAATTTTATAGGAATGACACTGAATATAAGACAGTAATCTGTGCTGGGCTAATGTTAAACCGGCGATATGTTTTTTTATGCAAAGTCATGCTGTCAACGCGAATGGTGAGACATGATGGTTCACAACAGAAATCTATAGTGTGTATGAAAGTTACTCGCCAAATCGGACCAGTGAAAATCCTCTCGCCAACATGAAAATTGAATCGCCATGGCGAGCGGGGCGAGTGAATTTTTAAGCCACGTTACACATTACAAAATTCCTAAATGTCCCAAGTCTTAGGAGTTTCATCTTGTGTTAATTATGGAAATTTAGAGAATGTTAGTAATATTGGTGGTTCTTGAATGTGTACCCTTATGATTCTCACTGAAATTACCATTTGAGATATGAATGTAGACTTTCACTGAAAAAATGTCAGGGAATTATTAACCTCCAAGACACATGTGGAGAGAGAGAGAGAGAGAGAGAGAGAGAGCGAGAGAAGAGAGAGAGAGAGAGAGAGAGAGAGAGAGAAGAGAGAAGAGATGACAGACAGACAGACAGAGAGACACACACAGACACAGACACAGACACAGAGACACACACACACACAACACACACGTATGATTATCACACACACACACACACACACACACACACACACACACACACACACACACACGTATGATTATGCACGACGCACATATGTGTCGGAACAATGCTCTCGCAGTCTTTGTGGCTGCAGAGAGATTGAGACGAAAAATAAGCGCCTGAATTACAGACATACAACAACAACAACAACTAGAAGTTAAGCTGTCACATGGTTTAAATTATTTATGATTTAAACATGAATTACTTCAATATGTAAGTCAACAATCAAACCACAGTAAAGTATTTCACAACCAATGAACTAGACTCATATAAAGGATTAAGACTAGTCTATGTATCACTTAAATCTAATAAGAAAATTTTGAGTTCCAAATTATGAAAGAACTAACCAGTAACCGACTGGATCCAGTAAACAACGTATGCGATATTGGACTCGCATTCCATCACTTTCCAGTGTTAAAGACACAATACAAATCAAAAGACAGGCATAATAATACAAACTGGATAAAAGACTGACACACATACTAGCTGTGACTGACAGACACTTAATTGACGATTGATTATAATTTATGCACACAACCAAACTACAGTAATTAGAGATTTCATAAACAAATGAACTATAGCTAGCTACTGTCTGTTCCACATATTGCTGCCTATCTATCTATCTCTATATTCTATCTATATATTTTCAGGGTCATATATATTAAGGAAACCAATAGAAATCCGCTGTGAAAAGCTTTTTTTGCAATCTGTTTTGGTCACAAATCATCTACATCTGCATTATCTGGGCATTTACAAATGTAGCATATTTATATTCATGCAATCAATCTGTCCCACACTAGTAGAACTGTTCAACTTCATTAACATTCAAACCTATATACGAGTAAATAGCATCTTTCTCACTTTGAGTTAATGTTAGTATGTGTGGTCGACCAAAATAAATTATTTCCTCGGAAACTTGCAGTCTTGTTCTTGGTCCATCGCCTCTAGGATAGGTCAGCTTATGGTAGATGTGCGATCCCTGTTTAGTGTGCATCTTATTTTCATTCTTGGAGAATTTCTGAATTAGTGAACTGGCATTTGCAATCTGAATTTCAAAATTCTGTGACCCATGCATGAAACAGTTTCCTGAGATCTCCATTTAAGTCTTCATAGATATTCAAAGCATGAAAATGTCCAGAGAGGTCCATGGTTCCGAACGCAAGAAGGTAAATTTATGTTATATGTGCACTTGTTTTCTAAATACAACGATGGCATATTCTCAGACAGAAATGCTGCAGTAACAACGTAGAATTTTTCAGATCGTCATTTGTAATAACTGATTTTAGAAGCAGGTAAATGCCATTAACTAAAAGCATATATATTGCATGATTCAAATACACATTTGGCAAAATATCTTTCATGACTGGAAACAGGTAATATAACAATCTATTTGCAGTGTTTGCAATGTATTTGCAGAGTGTTTGCTATCTATTTGCGAAGTGTTTGTTATCTATTTGCAATATATTTGCAGAGCATTTGCAAAATAATTGCAGTGTAATTGTTTTTTATTTGCCAAGTAATTGCACATGCAGGGTTTGCAATCTATTTGCGGCAAACCTTCTGCAAAGGGTTATTGAAATTCTTACGCATACCCTTTGCAATCTGTTTGCAGTCTGTTTGCACACGTCGTTCCAAATCTACAGACTGCAGAATATATTCTGCAAATATTTGTAGAACATACTTTGCAAACACTTTTGCAAAGGGATATAATATATTCCGCATACCCCCTCCATTCATAGGGGTAGTGAGTTTGAATCTTAGTTTTTCATACATACGTGTATATTTTGATTTGTTTATGTTTTATTACATATTTCTTTTTTATGTGTGTTGCTCTTACAAATTACATTAATTAAGCATGAGATAGATTACATGTAGAACGTTAGTCTCGCTTTGAAGAAAACTAATAACTAAATGCACACTCATTTCATATATGTGTACATGAAGAATCTGGAGTATGTTCTCGCCGATCGTGTCACATTGAGGTCATATAACAATAGTGATAATCATTGCTATTCACGTATTCCCGTATCCAGCAGGCAATCATATAATAGAAAGATATCGACAAAAGTAATGCGTTTTGTGAGGTTCGAAACTCTCGACAGATTAAAATGAACAAAAGTTCTGCTAACATATAGATATCTCCCGCTTCGATACACTGAGCCACACTACATGTCTATTTTGCGCACCTTCAAAGAAAAGGGTGTATAATAGTGTTGCAAATGTCCGTCCGTCTATATATGGCCAGAATAATTATATGTCCACAACTATATATGCTGCAAATATAACGTACTGCTACAACTGTGCCGTAAGGTTGCCGCAACTGTGTGCCGCAAGGTTGCCGCAACTGTGTGCCAGAACGCTCATTTGCATACGAAATACGACCTTCCGGCAACCTTGCGGCAACCTTGCCACAAGCGTGCCGCAACTGTGTGCCACAAGGTTGCCACAACTGTGTGTCGCAAGGTTGCCGCAACTGTGTGCCAGAATGCTCATTTGCATACGAAATACGACCTTGCGGCAACCTAGCGGCAACCTTGCCACAAGTGTGCCGCAACTGTGTGCCGCAAGGTTGCCACAACTGTGTGCCGCAAGGTTGCCGCAACTGTGTGCCAGAACGCTCATTTGCATACGAAATACGACCTTGCTGCAAGCTTGCCGCAACTAGTTGCTGCAACCTTGCCGCAACCTTGCCGCAATTGGTTGCCAGAGACCTGATATTTATGTAAGGGTAATGGTTCCGCAATTGTCGCGAAGTTTGGAACAAACGTTGAACAATAGTTGATTAACCCTAGGAATGATTTAACCTCTGTGGGATTCTGCGGAGGTTTTGTTTGTTTGACGGCCTTGACATTGCTTTCGTCAATTTTGATTCCGTCTTTGGACAGTATATTTCCCATGACCTTAGTTCGGTTTTGTTAAACTCACACTTGGCTTTGTTGAGTGTTAAGGTACGTTCTCGCAAGCACGCGAATAGACGTTTCAGAGTCTCGTCGTGCTCAGTCTGGTTTCTCGCAAATACGATTATGTCGTCTGCTATATTTTTGCAACCAGGAATATCTTGAATTGTGTGTTGTATAATTCGCTGGTGTGTTTTGGGCGCTGAGTTAATCCCGTGCAGCAATCGTTTGTATCGGTATAACCCGTTGTGTGACGCAAATGTTGTGATATATCGCGACTTTTCTTCGATTTATATCTAATGGAAACTTTGTTTAAAATCTAATTTCGAGTACACGACTGAACCGTTCATTTCTTCTAACGTTTCATCGATGTTTGCCATCGGAAAACGTTCGCGTTGGACAGCTTTGTTGGCTTGGCGCATATCTACACAAATCCTGATATCGCCATCCCTTTTCGGTATCGGTACTAAGGCACTAACCCATGGAGTTGTGCCGTCGACCTTTTCTATTATGTCCAGTTTCTCAAGTTCCCGTTTTATAATGACTCAACTTGTTGACGCATTTTAAATGGAATCTTCCGAGCTGGTTGTGCTACTGGTTTGACCGATTTATCAATGTGTAGTCGCAACTGAAAATCTTTTAATTTTCCTATACCTGTAAATAGGTCATCGTACGACCTGATAATCTGATCAGTTGTGTCTGTACATGCAGAGACGTTATGTATCATGCCGACATGCAACAAGCAACAAGCCTAGTTCGGTAGCCGTTTTGTGACCTAGTAACGGTTTGCCGGTTCCGTTAATGATCTGAAATTCAATGTCGTGCGTTTGGTCTGCGACTGTGACATGCAATTTTGCTTTACCGAATAACTGAATCGGTGTTTTACCACCATATGGGTATATTTTGGCATTGGACCTGTGTAACGGAGTATCGGCGAGTTTAAGTTGTTCATATGTTCCTCGGTCAATAGCATTGACAGACGAACCAGAATCAATCAAAACATGTAATTGTTTACCTTGTATGTGCAGATCTATACTGGCCTCTTGTTTTCCGTGTAACACAAATATTTCCTCATCACCATCAGATTGATTTATAGCATGCACACTTTTGATTTTTGATTGACACATTTTCGCGAAATGACCTTCTTTTCCACAATCATTACAAATGACACCTCGCGATTTGATGCATTATTTTCCGTAATGACCCTTGATTCCACAGCGATAACATACGGCTGTCTTTTCTGTACGCTGGCCCGGTGTGCGTTTCTGTGTACCCGGCGGATCTGTATCAATTGGCTCCTTGCTGCTTTTGACCAGGAAGGCTGTATCCTCGTTTGGTAGTGACCTCGTGTTGTTTACCCGGTTTTGGTTTCCAGAATTGGTTGAATTCCTCCGTGGGGCGGCGATCATGCATTGCCATTTTGTTTGCATGAGTTTCGGATAGTTCGTACGTACGTGCGATGGTTTTGACTTTATCCAGTGTGAGGTCGGTCTCGGATAGTAGTTTCTTCCGCAATTCGTGCGATCGGCAGTTGTCGACGATCTGATCACGTACCATTTCGTCGTTATCCGTGTATTCGCAGGAAACTGCCATCTTCGATAGACTGACGACAATATTGTTTATCGTTTTGCCATCTTCTTGTTTCGCCTGCCGAAACACGTGTCGCTCGTAAGACACGTTTTTCCTGGGTCGGAAGTAGTTGGACAAGCTGGTCACGGCGTGATCATACGTGGTTCCCGTATTGTTCATTGTCTCGAAGATGTCTTGGACTTGGCTTCCTGACACATGTAGGATAGAGTAATGCCCTTTTGTGTTCGTCTTTCGTGACACCACAAGCTTTGATATAGTATTCAAAACGTTTGAGATACTGTTCCCATGCTTTGTTTAAATTTGCGTTTTCACCGTGAACGTTAAATTGTCCAGGACTAGATATGTCTAATTTCGACTCCATTGTAGTTGTTTTCAGTACTTGTTTCTTGGTTGAATCGTATCATGCGCTAACAGCAACAGTTCGGAATTAAATCCTCTGTTGTAACAATTACTTTGACAGTCCGAAATTAAATCCTCTGTCCATCCAATAGACATTAACACAATTGGTTGGTTCACATAAACTGCCAGACTCGTCGCCAATGTAATGTCTTGTATATATATGGATATAGTAATTAAGGCAGAATAATAACAACGCATTGGTTTTAGTTAATAATATATCTGCACTATCTGCTAGCTAAAATACAACTAACTCATAAGGGTCGCATGGGGCCTGTCATGGGGCCTGGCTTGCTGACTCAGCAATCATGTAATACTAAACCACGCCTCCAATTTACCATTACCCCACATATTGATTGGCATTATTATACATTTTATATCAGACGTAAATTTCCACACTGATATCAGGGGCGATAAGCGTGTTTCATTAAAATGTTAACAGACATTACTATTTATACTCTGTATTTATTACTTGATGTGCAATTATCATACTTGATAATCTGTAGAAATTATTAATTTTCAGGTGACACATTTAATTAGTATAAATAATTAAAAAATACCATGCCTCATTTGCATATGAAAATATCCTGATACCATTGCTCGTCACTATCAGTAAAATAAATATTACTAAATGATTATACCTGTATAGCGGGCACTCGTAATCTTTAGAACTGGTGGAATAGTGGCACAAGTATACAATTCCTATAAAAAAAACCATGTTGCGCCTATTGAGTAGGCATGCACCTTTAATGTTTTTTGGTTTGTATGTATCAATTACATTTCTTGATGATGAATCCATTCTTATGAATTCATATCTTAGCGGTGAATCTTACTGGGCCTCACAACTGGGTCTAAGTGATCAGTAGCCTATTTCACCAACATTGCAAAGTATACATATACTTTTCTAGCAAAGTATACTTTGAGGGAGAAATTTTAAATTTAAGGATAAATTTATTAATTTTTATTATACTAAATTTATTACATTATCACAGCCATTTTGGCTGTGATAATGTAATAAATTCAGTATAATAATTCTGCATACTTTTAATCATCAAATATATGCAGTCGTTAGTTCTATATGAAATAATGCATTTCGGGAAAAATAAATGATTCCTCCCTCAAAGTATACTTTGTTAGATAAGTATATACTTTGTAATTTTGATGAAATCATCAGGGGCCTGTTTCACTTAACTTTGTACGACTAAAATGTTTGTAAGCGCAACATTTTGATAGTCTGTAAATTTCACATTAACAATGCTTTCTTGTAAACAATTATTGGATTTATATGCAGCCTATACTCTATAAATGTAAGTCCATGAATTGCAATTTACAGACGATCCTGAATTTGCACTTACAAATATTTTAGTCATACAAAGTTTAGTGAAGTACAAATTAAGTTTAGTGAAACGGGCCCCAGATCAGTATACTATCTTTCAGTGCTGATTTTTTGTATTGCAATTTCAGTGCTGAATATAGTGCACAGGTGCATTCACATCAGTATATGTGTGGCTATGACTGGACAAATGGGGCTTACATCACAGGTTGAAGTAAAAGACCGAGGTCTATAAATACATTAAATATACATAAAAGCATTAATAAGTGAACAAAACAAGTTAAACCAAAAAGTTAAAAAAAAAGTTGAAAAAAATAATTCTTTACTCCCTCAAATACACAGAAGAGTAAAGAATATTTTAGCTTTACTTTTTTTTTCTCACTTAATGCTTTTAGGTATATTCAATGTATTTATAGACCTCGGTCCATTACTTCAACCTGTGGCTTATATCAGATCCCTCAAATACACAGAAGAGTAAAGAATATTTTAGTTTTACTTTTTTTTTCTCACTTAATGCTTTTAGGTATATTCAATGTATTTATAGACCTCGGTCCATTACTTCAACCTGTGGCTTATATCAGATCAGTGTAACCCCAGATCAGCCTACGCAATTGGTCAGGGTCTGCACTGTTCGCCATTCAGTCAGTGGATGACCAATCTTGCTTCTGACAAACATCATATGTCCTTATCCGGATGCAGGAGTGCGCTATTTGATCAGGGGTTTACTGGTCACAAATCCCTTAAGCCCCATTTCTCCAGTTGCAGTCACATAGCCATATGACCTTGCTGTTGAACGGGTGTTAACCCCCAATCAATCAATTCATGTACATGTTCCGCCTTCTGATACTTGAGCATGTTGAGACCTAAATCCTTTTGTACGCCATTAAATAAGTAAGAATATTTTGCTTATCATATTACTTTTGGGGTTGGAGCTAAGTGACTCTGGTGTGGAATGGACCTGGCACCAGGTCAAGATATTCTAATTTCAGGTCTGAAAGTATATTTTTCTGTAAGTAATGAGTTCTGATTTTGGGAAAATTACCTCGGTAGTTTTGGGTACCTCGTTCCGTGGGTGTGTACTTCGACGTAAGTAGACGTAAGTATGTGCATAGTGCAATGTATACATATATATATATTGTTTAAATTCTCAAATATGACACGAAACTACGAAGGTCCGATTAATATGAGGTCCGAATCAAACCACATATATTTTAGACTCGCACGTGACTTTCACCCGGTCACATGGGTAACAAAATGGTGGATGCATATAAACAGGGGCGTTAAATTTGCCTGTTGAAAACTTTAGTTTATAACATAACAAAGGATCGGCTTTCAAAATGTCTGCTGCAACGGTTACAGTAAGGTATGCTGACAACGTGATGCAAATTTGGACGCATGACACACACGCACATAAACTGGATACAGATACCAGGGGCGTAGCCAGGGACAAATTTCTGATACGCACACATATCAAATGGTAGAACATTGGTTGAGCATGGCTCACTTGTCGACCTATCGAAGTGAGGGAGAGTGCTAAGGGGGTCCGGGGGCATGCACCCCCCCCCCGTATTTTTTTTGAAACGGAGATCCTATCTAACGCGTTTTCCTGCATTATTTATTTGTTTGTAATCGACATGTACGTTTGATACAAAAATTATGCGTTCTGTTCCAGACTCAATAGCCACCACCCCCCCCCACCACCCCCAAGATTTGATTGCAATATTTCGAAAAATAAGCCTTTTCTTTTTTAATTCTTTTATTTTTTCTCGTTCGCACGTGCGTACGTGCGTACGTGCGTATGCCTGGCTACGCCACTGGGTACTAGTCCATGGAACCTTGCCAATCACTGCTCAATCATGTCAATGACCCATTTGCCGGCAATTCACAATATCGTCTGTGGATATAGAAATGGAGTTTATAACTTTTCTAGATGCTGTTCAGGTAAGTATACACCGGCATATGAAGTATGTCGAGTGGTATATAGTTTTCGTAATTCTGTCCATCATTCCGTCCGTTTGTCCATCCGCCCCTCCACATTAAAGTTTTTGGGTACCCATTATCTTAGCTTAGAAAATCTCAGCTCTACGGATGTGTTTTACTATTTCATCTGCTACACAGTCTGATGAGTGAGAAGTTTAACACTTCACAGTCCTGTTAAAAACATTAATAGACCAGGTATACATAGTTTGACATTGGTTATCCTTTTATTCCCATTTGTGTAGCAAAACACCAGGACAAATTGGGCTGTTATTGTGACTAAATTTTACACTATAAGGGTCTCAGCTCTTACGGATACAGAAAATATAAAAGACAGATGAAATAGTAAAACACATCCGTAGAGCTGAGATTTTCTAAGCTACTGTAACGGAAATGTTACCATGTGTAATCATGAGCGTGGATATAAAAATACCGATCGGCAGCATCGTGCTCCGGTAGCGCAGTTGGTTAGCGCGTCCCGCTGGTATTGGGAAGGTCCCGGGTTCGAACCCCGGTCGGTGCACATTTTTTCCGTTGCATTTTCCGTATCCTATTACACTACCATTATCTCTGTAACAGTATGTCAGATTGACTCCCTATACTTTCTTATTATCATCCATATTTTCATTTCATACCACACTCGTGTGGCCTTCATGTCCAAGGTCAAGGTCAAATTACTTATAAATTTGTGTCCGTAAGATTTGCGTCAAAGTTTTTTGGTAACTATTATCTCTGCAACGTACGGTAAGTCGGATTGACTTCGAATTTCATGTACTTCCTTATCATTATCTATATTTTCAATCACAAAGTGCAGATGGGGAGGGATTCATTCATTCAATTAATTAATCAATCAATCACTCAACCAGTACATCAATTAATCAACAAGCTCCAGATAAGCTACATATTTGCTTAAATACCCAATTAAAATATTAAAAAACCCAAATTGAAATCAGAAGTAGCGAGTATCAAAAAGCAATAAATAATTTATGGTACCTTTATCATGCTGCAGAAAACAATATACAGACCACAAATATAGCATATTTACTTCTTATTTTCCATGAAAACACATCTTGTCAAGACGTGTTTTCATTTCAAAGCAAACTATTCAATAATTGCTGTCTGTTGATGTGTAAACAATAGTGTGATTTCATTTTACCCAATTAATATTTTGAAATACCCTATTGCTTCAGAAATTATGGAGTGACAATACTCAATTACTAATTCCTTAGCTGGAGCCCTGAATCAATCGGCCACTATTATTTCAGGGAATTGAAAAACAAGGACACTGGTATCGACCTCTCTATCTCTGGTTACAAGGAGGTCAAGGGAATGATTGGATCCACCTACGAATACCACATCATGGTTGTCACCAATCTACCCTACTTCAAGTTACCAAAACACAAAGAATCGGACAATGTCCAGTTTATGGTACGTACACAGGTTGAAGTAACGGACCGAGGTCTATAAATACATTAAATATGCCTAAAAGCATCAATAAATGAACAAAATAAACTCAAAAGTTTTTTTTACTCCATCCATATAGGTATAAGTCTATGAATATTTGTGACCACAGGCCATTGGCATGTTGATAGGATAGTCTATTATACTTTTTAGACATGTAGAAAAAAAACATGTTGTCATTCCTTAGTCAATGTATTTATAATCAAGGCTTTGAACTAAATGTGCCTAAATTTCACCATCACCAGTTTCAAGAAATATTCATTTCATTCTGTTCTGATTTTGGGATATTCCGCCAATGAAGCAGGTTAAATACGGGAATCTACCCATTGGCCCGGCCTGATTGCTATTTCCCATAATTACCCCAGCAATTGACACTGTTATTGTGATTTCCTTTGAAATTTGCCGCAAAATTAAACCTGGTACCAGGTTAATGAGTGACAGCTGTGCCTCTGCATTTATCGATGGACGATTGTAAACAAACCAGATTTAAAATTTACGGAATTTTACGAACGTTGCCGAACTGAAGCAAGGTCGTAATCAGCTGTTAATAGTTGTCACTCATTGTGACCCGGTGATAATTGCATGGGAAAACCACCTTGCTACATGTGCGTTCAGTGTAGATCCAGATCCGTATGACAGGGCTCCAGATAAGCTGCATATTTGCGTAAATACCCAATTAAAATTGCCAAAAACCCAATTGAAATCAGAAGTAGGCAGTATCAAAAAGCAATGAGAACAATTGTGGTACCTTTAATATTCTGCAGAAAACAATAAACAGACCACCAATATAGCATATTTTTCTTATTTTTCCATGAAAACACATCTTGGTATTTCATTAGAATTGTCTCCAAGGAGACAATTCTCATGAAATGCTAAGATATGTTTTCATTTTGAAACAAACTATTCAATAATTGCTGTCTGTTGATGTGTAAACAGTAGTGTGATTTAATTTTACCCAATTAAAATTTTGAAGTACCCAATTGCTTCAGAAATGATGGAGTAACAATACTCAATTACTAATTCCTTATCTGGAGCCCTGGTATGAACATCAGTCAGCATGCATATGGGTCATTCTGGTCAATCTACACAATTGCTTTATATTTAAAAAATTGTCGACAACATTGACGATGTGTTGAATGATTCAGGGGGTGTATTATCCCTTACAAAACTGAATTAAATTTTGTCGTCTTAAGATTATGTTTATATTTTTCATTTTCTCAACAATACGCATGGTTTGACAACACATTTGAATCATTATTTCCAATGGAAAAGATTGCAATGTGCTGTCAATCCATGTTTTATTGAGATTGAAGACAAAATATGAAACAACAACTGTCAACCCAGTCTGAGTTTTTGGACTTTGGTATATTTGCAACCACAGAACCTACTGTCTGTTTTCCACGTTTTGCTGCCGACGAACATTTGGCCAATAAAAAATATTTAAAATTAAGTACTTTTTCTTCAATAACAAAAAAGTCACCCTCCCAAAAAATTGTATTTGATGAAATTCCATCAAATATTGATTTTATTGCGAAAAAGCGATTTTCTAGCTATGGGAATTTAACATGGGGGAGTCAATTTAATTTTTTTTTGGAAATTTACTCCGAAATCTGGCGAGATAGCTTGAAAATGATGTAACTAAGAAAACAAAAGTTAGATTTTGAAATTCAGTCCACAAAAAAACTAAATATTTTCAAAAAATATATTTTTAGCCGCCATGTTAATTTTTTTGGGGGGAGGGTGACTTTTTTGTTATTGATAAAAAAGTACTTACTTTTAAATATTTTTTAGATTTAATGTGTTTGATGGCCAAATGTTCGTCGGCAGCAAAACGTGGAACAGACAGTAGTCAATCCAACACACTGGTTAATCTGACACATCTGTCTCATCCCAAAGTATTTGGTTTCACTGTACTGAATTTTACAATGAGTGGTATTTTCTGTTAACATTTTTCTTTTCAATAAGTTGATTGCATCTTAACCCTTACTACGCTGGAGACGGAAAATGTGTTCTGCTGTTTTTCATGTTCGACTTAATTCTTAATAAAAAACCTGTTTTGACAGCACGTGAGAATCGTCTCCAGTGGAGACGATTCTCATGCGCTGTCAAAACAGGCTTTTGTCGAGAAATAATGAAAATAAAACATTTCCGGCAGAGGACAAAAAATAATTCAGCGTAGTAAGGGTTAATACTGCACATGCTGTAATTTCTCGGAAACTGCTGCCAGCTCATTATGGATATATTTTTGACAATTGTAAGTTTATCCTAAAAATGTATTGTATTATGTCGTTGGAATGAAAATTTTGTCCACTTTCGACATAATTTACAGAAATTCTCACAATTTCTGTAAATGGGTGGTTGGTCGGGTGAAAGCGATGGCGTAAATTAACAGTAGGGGTTCCTCCTTATAGGAATCACGATTTGCCTGGTTTGGCTCTCAGGTACGTTTTTATCTTTGGCTCTTTTGTTACCTGGGAGTTGGATTGGGTTATTGCCTGTTATAAAAGTAGTAAGATTATTACTGATCCTACTGCTTTTGGGAGGGGGCTAAGTGATTCTGGTGTGGTGAGGACCTGGCATCAGATCATGATTATTCTGATTTCAGGGCTGAATATATAGGTTTTTTTATTGTAAATTTTGGGATTTT
>JAQRGA010001106.1:0-12199 GCA_029237695.1 Conchocele bisecta
TATTTAGTGTGTTGGTATTGTGTCACATGCATTCTTACTGCGAACATAAGTGTAGCCGCCAGGGACGTAGCCTACTTATGTGTATATGTATCTGCTACCACTTACATATGTACATGTATCTTAAAAAAATCAAATTGAATCAGCCGTACGATTGCCGTTTGATAACAATGTAAATATTCATTAAGATTAACTTGTAAATATGGTTATATGACTATATAGCAACTTTACTAGTATATTTGCAATCATTGCAGACACTGATCAGACTGCACAGATGCACAGGTCTCCAACATTTACACATTTAAGAAGTCTGACTTTGTCAGATCGTTATTAATTTACTTACTACATGTGCATTGTACTAAACAATGTACGTCTGTGTGCTTTGTTTTTTTTGTTTCAAAGGGACGATTTATTCGGATGCGTGTAAATAATATAAAGCAAATATACACACATTCGAGATTTGCAGATTAAACGTGTCTAAATAAATGTCGCAGGCTGTGGAGCCTTATTCCAACGAAATATATTTTGTTATTGGGTCAAATTTAGTGTAATAGGGCGGGTACAGTCTTCCTCTTGGCGTGCTCGGTGTAAGTGATTGCATCACGGATTACATTCTCGAGGAAAGCCTTGAGGACACCACGGGTCTCTTCGCAGATCAGGAGATTCGCTTTACACCACCTCGGCGCGCCAACCGGCTGATAGCTGGCTTTGTGATACCCTAGATGTTATCACGCAACACATTCCTGCTGGATGTTATCACGCAACACATTACTGTGGCGTTTAGCGCCCCCTTTCCGAGTCATTGTTCTCCCTTACATCTCCACATTTTCCCGACATTGATGTATACATATTGCAGGTTTATGAACAAAATAAATTTCAAATGGTAAACCCATTATCAAAAATTCAAACCCACACAAATATAAAAATACACAGTAATGGATAATTTTGCTCTCAATGTTCTGATGACCACTTTCGATTTCAACAATATGCATTCCATTTTCTAAATAAATACGTATGCTGTCGTACGGATATCACTCATGAAAATAACAAATGTATGAAGGAATCTGCATAGTTCGGTTGATAAAGGCCAACATAAAATTTGAAGAAAACTTACAAAAAGAAATCAGTACCGGCAGTAAATTCATAGACAGGGTCAAGACGGGTATCCCGCACACTAACTGTTGAAGAGGACACGCCTAACAATATCTTCCCTCGGTGTGTATGTTTGGGGGGGGGGGGGTGGGTGGGGGAGGAGTAGGGCAGTGGTGGCGGTGGGCAGCCGAGGGAGTGGGGGTCAGCGCATCATTTTACCATAGACCTGCTAATACGGGGTACATGTACATTAGCCCATCCGTCAGTCATATTGGCTACACAGGAAAACGTTCCTCCCGCTTTTCGAGATGTAACTATAATTTCGAGAGTCAGGAATGGACAATCGATTTTCAATTTGTTTAAAAAATCTCCGGTGGTGTCCGACTACCTCTAGACCCCCCATCGGGCGCTGTTCAAAGTTGTTGATATGTGCAGCTCCAAATTATATCCAAATTCTGGTAATTCATTTCTACAGAAACAAGATGAATGTGTTTCAATCACCGATACGATGTGCATATAATTTACAATTTCAAACACCCGGAATGCCGTTTAGTAAATTGGTCTTCGGTGACGTAATGTCTACATCAATAAATGACGTCACAATTAACTGTAAATGACGTCAATTATATTCTGGCCTAAATTCGGAAATAAGTGCAATGTATCTTTCTGACGACACATTTATATGAATCTATTATGGCGATGGTGGCAAATTACGAAGCCACATGTCGGTTAATTATAGATTTAAAATCGATAGTGGTGCGTTTGTTTTGTTCACTACGTGGGCATATCATAGTTGTATTCTGTTCAATGTTTGATAGTATACATACTAGCACTTGTAGATACATTTAATGTAACTTATCAGCAAAGTACTGTAGGCTGTTGAGTTGCATTGTACCAACGTCGCCGTTTCAATAACGTCATTTTCTCGATTACGTTACGTTTTTTTCCGTGCGTGATTCACATGGTGTTACAAAAAGCGAGATAAAACAAAAGCAATGAAACATAATTGCATTTTCTTTTCAGAATATTGTTTTTGAAAGGTGTCCGCATCAGAAAATGTAAAAAAGTGAAAATCGAAAATGTTGTCATTAAGGCTGGTTTTCACAGAGCGTGGCTCATATATACGTGTATTGGACATGTAAATATTGAACAGGCGAAACTGACCATCGGTTAACAATTTGAACCATGTTTTATATTTAGTTACTGTTATCATACAAGTTTACATTTCACGCGATAGACTCTATATCACAGACATGGAGATCAAAAAGTAATATAACAAGAGGCCCAAATTTGCCTGCTTCGCTTACCTGAAATTATTATCCAAATTATAAAGTAAGTCAGAAATGGTCCAGACTGTCTATTACGTGTACAATGGTGTCGGCTGAGTATGCGCACCTAAGGCTTTTCAATATATACCATCAAAATTGTTCTGTCCACCATACTAATAGTTGGCTTGAAACAATGTAAAATTAAAACAGCATTAACAAATGTGATGCAGAACAAATATGAATACAGGTATATACGGTATATTTAACAGACAGTCTGATGCACAAGGAACAGACGCTTGAAATCACTAATAAACTTTCGGCGGGCGCTCATCTTAAATTATGTAATTATCCGATGTAGACCAAAAATGCTCCAGAGTGATCGTCTTGTCGACACCATTGAGTTGATATATGACATGACCATAAAAGGTAAAATCTGAAATTTGACCCATACTTGACCCCTCCGGTCCGCCCTTTCTTGACCCAGGGGCCATCATTTGAACAAATCTGAAACAGCGTTAACTATCGATCATTCCTACCAAGTGTCATCGAAATCCGTCTGGCGGTTCGTGAGAAGAAGATTTTTAAGAATTTGACATACTTTTTGACGGCGGCCATTTTGGATTGTGCGATGATCTCCATTTTAACAATGTGAAACGTCTTCACCCACGGACAATAACTGTAAAGTTTTTCCAATATCAGCCCGCCGGTTCATGAAAATATGACGTTTGAAATCTCAAATGAAATAATGACCTTTTGACCTTTCGACGGTCATCTTGGATTACGACAGTAAATGATCCAAAGTGATCATCTTGTCGATACATTCGATTTGATAATGATATGACCATATTCGGTCAAGTTTGAAATTTGCGATTGTGTGACATATTCGTTTATACAAAAAAGTGAACAATATTTGGGTGGGATTTTCGGTTTGTGATGTATTCGGCCGAATTCGGCTAGTATTCACCGAAATGTGTGACGCATTCTCACGAATACTTCACACGTGTGATATATTCGTTTCTGTGACATATAAGGTCCAACAGACATGTATTCCAATAGCCGGAGTCGCTCATTCGATACCTCGTGCGATGCGCAGATAATTTGCATGTCGGACTCAATTCGTTCAATTCTACATTTCAAAAGGCCTACATTTGTATATTTGCTATTCCCACCATAAAGAAATTTAGTTTTGCATCAGCATGATCAGGCGGCAATTGATTTAGCTCATCCATGTTTGAATTGGTGAATACTGCTGGTTGTGAATATCTGGGTGGGGTGCGCGGCCGTCCCTGAAGGCCATGCATTGACCCGCCGCCGGTGGAATGTCCAGCGCGTTTCCCTCGCTGTACCTGCCAGTCTTCCGACAGCGGCTCAAACATGATTCTGCTACCACTAAATGCCATTTGCGAAAATGTTTTACGATACAATAGGTGAAAAGACTTACAATCAGTGATGATTTTCCGATAAACTGTCCGTGAAATGTCAACAGATAAAAACTACAAATCGCCTCCAAAACATAGCCATATGGATTAGTAATGACCTAACTAAGAAAACAAAAGTTAGCTTTTGAAAATCGGCCCAGTAATTGCCAAATTATTAACGAATGTTTACTCATTTATGTCTGGATGAGGACATGTACTATTTGTAACGTCCTCACGTCGTGCCATTTGGCGCCATATGACGTTAAACATTTACCAAACTACACTTACAACTAAATTCTGGATAAATAAGAAATATGAGGTATGACAAATTACGTTGTTGTAATTCTACAAAGTCAATATGGTGTTGTTTACCCTTAGGCTCGTAGAACATCATTTCGTCTCAGTTAATCGCATATTGCGACATTTTCGCTAATATCTATTAAATTAATCATTACATGTTCAGCCGCTATATTTAGAGCTGATTGTATGCGTTGCTGCCATCAGTTCACAGGACACAAAACACATTAGCGCCCTCACATGCGCTCACTACGTATCACACCGTCAATCACATACTATTATAGCGATTCGAAATCACATTTAGGGGCGGAGCCTCGCGAATGTGCAGTGTAAACAATAAGTAAGCTATAAATCACATATTGAATGTTTAACCCTTTCAACCCTAAGGAACTGGAATGGACTGTGATATGTTAATGTTCCGATCAATCCAATGGTCACAAAATGATTTTCAGATTCGTCCATTTATGAAAAGGGGGTATTTGTTGTTCTCAAAAATATGAAAATTACTTTCAAACAGTGCAGATCCTGATGAGACGGCTCGTTACGAGCCGGCTCATCTGGATCTGCACTGTTTGCATAAACCGATATAGCGGCCTTTCGGGTTCAAAGGGTTAATCAACTAAGTTATTGCTCGCTAGCGCTCGCTCGAATATTAATTTATTAAAAATTCAATATGTGATCTATAACTATTACATATTGCCCGTCTGAAGCTATATTCCCCCTTCTCAGCGCTTCGGGTCAATATAGATTCTGACGACAATATAACACCATATTGATTGTGTAGAATCATAGAATCATATTGTTCTGTACTATATACATTCCAGATTATTTACGCATTTTTACGCATATCTTAGACCCAGTGCATGTATGGTTGACTGGCCCTCATTTAATTAGTTACTCCAGATCACATGGCATCACCTAAATCGATCAGGACAGTATCAATGCAAATGCTGTGAGAATACAACAAACATAATCTAACATTTTTATGTTAATTTAATATGACCTTTATTAAGCTGATTTCATAGCCGAGTTTCTCATGCAATCAGTAAACTTGTTTAATGAATATCATATTAAATGATGGTTCGTGTTAGATACTAGACGTAAGTTATATTACATTATATAATGAACCGATGAGTAGGGCAATCATTCACATATAATCTGAAAATGATACTCGTAGCTGTGTAAAAAACATTAGCATTTTCTTTGTGAATTAAAACCAATGCCATCGTTCGGAGTATACACAATTCGTGAGAACTATATCGCATACTCACGTGGTTCACCAGACGGAGGAAAGAAATAAACGACATTTTCCATTTTACAAGAAAGCTCAATAGCAAGTCGATCGAGTTTTGGTCTCTTTAGTAGTCGTATGAGAGCTTGTAAGTACACAACGTTGTATCTGTGAATGCACCTCCGCTTTTTCAGGACAACGAATAATTCCAAGGCGGTCTTCATTTCTTCCAAAACTGTCAACCCAATACCCCCATCACCTGTAAAATATAATTAAAAGTAAAATTATATAATTTATAAAATGAAATAAAAATGTATAACACAGAAATTACATATTACCGTTCTGAGGGTCAACTGGTGTTTCTGAACACATTTTGAATACTATATAACAATACAATGAAACAGAATCGTCCTACACAATACCGTTTTGTTGATCAACCCGTGATTCTGAATACATTTTGAATAATAATACTGAAAACATGTTGAGTAATATATATTGATAAAATTATAAAAAGGTTAAACGCAGAAATTAAACATTACACTTTTGGAGAGTAGCCGGTGATTTTGAATACATTTTAAATAATATACAGGACTTGTTTATCCCGTCAGCACCGTGCGTATATGCCGTGAAACACGGTGCCGTGAAACTTTTTGATATCCTGTCAATACGACCTAATCACTGCGTATGAATATGTGCGGTTCGATTATCCGATTTTGAGGATGCAGCTGTGGTTATAGTTTTGCATTTTAAAGCTATTTGTAGTGTTGACGGGATAAATAGAATAGTAGGTAGTGCCG
Organism: Conchocele bisecta; assembly: GCA_029237695.1. Classification (NCBI taxonomy): domain Eukaryota; kingdom Metazoa; phylum Mollusca; class Bivalvia; order Lucinida; family Thyasiridae; genus Conchocele; species Conchocele bisecta. Next base: position 6,101 of record JAQRGA010001106.1, read on the forward strand.
TGAACGTGAACAAATATTTAACGCGGCACGGAAACGGGATTCCGTTTCCTAAGCCTTGCCAGATAGTTTTTCCCATTCACGGCACTAACGTAATATTCTCTATATAATGATACAATGAGATATTAAACGTCCGACATAGAAATTCCACACTACAGTGCTGTGGATCATCTGTGATGATTTTACGCATAATGTTTTCATTATTTATTAATTCCCACGAAATAGAAATTCGTTCCCTCAATTTAACAATTCGTTCCCACGAATTAACAATTCGTTCCCACAAATTAACAATTCGTTCCCTCAATTTAGCAATTTGTTCCCACGAAATAACAATTCGTTCCCACGGGAACGATATTTGTACATGTATGAAATAGTAAAAAAGTGTATAAATATTACCGTGACATGGTTATAGGTCAATTATTCCTCATATGAGACACGCCATGCGATGTTGCAACATGTGCGATATTTCATGAAAAAAATATTTACAAAAAATTACGATAGTTTGAGTAAACGACGTCGAAAGTTGACGAAATTGTTACGTCATTTACAGAAATATCACAGTGCACAGTGTCTGTAAATATATTTCATGAAAAGTCGCACATGTTCTTAGGTACAAAACCACATGGCGTGTCGTAATTATGTTACTATGTAAGAAGTCATCATATCCTAGTGTTGTCAATGTTGCGATGTAGCTTTTTCAGTCGAAGGTTCATATTTAGATCATTGTGCGAACCATTACCAATTAGACCAGTATTAACGATAGGTTATCGACCATGAAAGGTCGCGTGTATCGCCCCTTAGAACAACTCCCGAGAGAATACTTGATGTTAGAATTGACCGAATTTGTTAGGTTAACGTACATGTTGCGTATTTTAAAATAACAACGTGACGTAAGACCGACAAAATCAGCCAATAGCGCAGACGATGCCGCTGGAAGTAGTTCAAACGGACGATACTCGTGATTTTCCAAGTTAGAGAACCTATTTTAAGACTGGCCCTATACCTCGGAGCATATGTTTCATTTCTTTCAATCCTCCATTGGCGTCTATATCCGTTGCAATGTCTAACAGGAAATTGTTGAATTCCCAATCGATATGTGGTGCCTGAATATTGAATGCTTGCGTATTCAGATCTACATTCGTGTCTGGCGCCGAACTATCTCTTTGGCCGCCGTGAGGCATTTTCTCAAAAGGAACGGCGTCAGTTGATTGAATACTCAGATCTCCAGAGGTATCCGGCGCAGGCGCAGACATATTGTGCTGTGAATTGACGATATGTTGATTACTCCTTCAACGTTGATGTTGTTTTCTGGTAATCACTCCCTCGGTAGCAGCAATTTATAACACTACAAAGTACATACACGTTAATGTATTGCTCCGATATACAAGAGTAGTATCTGACATAATGATATCCATATAGCATTTTACCAATATAAATATTTGAACATAACACTTTGAAGCAGTGTGAGTAATAATAATAATTATAATAATAATAATAATGCTAATAATAACAGACTACTACAGTAACCGTACATCCTTAAATGTTTTAAAAGAACATACCGAGAATAAAATGAGCATACAATTCAAATATATTATTTACCAATTTTGGCAATTTTATCATACTTCATAGGTATGCAATTGCCTTACGGATGATGACTTATTGCACTGTGTCTCATAATGTAGCAGCACGTTGCCTCTAATAGATGCATGCCTGTATGGGTAATATTCGATAGGTGTTATTTACATGAAACTTGAAAAACTGGGAATTTTAGCTGGCATCGCCTTAGACATTGACCGTCAGCATATGCTCAAGTCAGTTCCATAACTATCCATAACTATATCATAACAAATGAAGTTTGCATTCACATTTGTGAAAATGTGTTATTAAACTTATGTTTCAAGTATATACATGAGCGTTAGTTTGTGTTATGTATTATAATAGCCTATCTGTATTCGCACAAAGTGAATCCAGTTCAGAAGGCGCTTGCGTACAGTAGCCATGATATAAAACCCTTTCACTAACCTTCGTTAGATAAAAACGTTGATACAAACATTTTTACGACATTTGCGTAATTCACTCACGGTGTTTAGTGATATTTCCGCATTTATCAAAATATACAGGTCAATACATGTGATTGTACGCGTTAATTATTAATAACACTGTGCAAATAATTTGTTTCATTGTATTGTTTCTTGTTTGTTGTTTACACCTTAGTTAATACATATGTTATTTGTATGTAATTTACAAGTAAGGCATCAATGATAGTATATACAAAATTATATACAAAATTAAAAGCAAGCTTGCATAAATCCTCGCCCTAACATGCACTATAGTATAACAGGCTGCCGAAACCAGGACATATCAAACATATTAATACTGCTATTAACATAATACGTGACTTTATTCTTACATTATGGTAGTTCCTGCTGCCTGCGATACCCAGTAGATGTATTATAGATGACAATATGTAAATATGCATATGCATTAACCATTTTAACGTTCGAACTATCTCATTAAAGAATGAGTTTTCCACCTTTCGGCGGCCACATTGGATGAGATAACCATCCGATTTCGACAAAAAAAAATATCTAGAGTGATCGTCCCCTCAATACATTCGATTTGATATATGACATGACCATATTCGGTAAAATGTGAAATTTGACCCCTAGTTGACCCCCGGCACTGCCCATTTTTTACCCATCGTCCACCATTCTAACAAAACTGAAACAACATTGAATATCGATCATTTCTGCCAAGTTTCGTTGAAAATGGCCCGTATTTTAAGTATGCAAAGTTTCTTTGAAATTGGCCGGGCGGTTCGTGAATAGAAGCGTTTTTTTTAAGAATTTGACATACTTCTCGACGGCGGCCATCTTGGATTAGGCGACTACCTCCAAATTTACAAATCTGACATGCCCCACCCATAGATACATTTGTACTCTCTGTGAAGTTTGAGCAACATTGACACAGCGGTTCATGTGAAGAACTCTCTAATAAAATGATGACCTTTTGAATTTTCGGCGGCCATCTTGGATGACGTAATTATCCAATTTCGACAAAATACGCTCCAGAGTGATCATCCTGTCAATACTTTCGATTTGGTATACGACATGACCATATTCGGTCAAATGTGAAAGTTGACCCTTACTTGACACACTCGGCCCCGCCCACATTTGACACAGGGGCTACTATTTTAATAAATCTGAAACAGCATTGACTATTAATCGTTGAAATTGGCCCTGCGGTTCGTGAGAAGAAGATTTTTTGAAAATTTGACCTACTTGGATTATGCATTGACCTCCAATTTTACAAACCTGACATGCCCCTCCCATGGGTCATCCCTGTGAAGTATGACCGACATTGACCCAGCGGTTCGTGAGGAGAACACGTTTGAATGTAAGGACAGACGATAGACGACGGACGGACGGACGACGGACTAAAACTGGTGTTGGTTCCATTTTGTTTCCACAATTTCTTTGGACGCCATCTTGGATTTCAAATTTGCCGCCCTACTATGCTATATTCATTATATATACACTTCTAATACAATTATAATATTGATTAGTTTTGGGGTGATACTCATCTTTTGACCACACACAACAAAACCAGTGTTATTTTCATTTTTAACAGACCACATGGTGGCCATCTTACATTTAAACATGGCCGCCATGAAATCAGACACAATATATTGTATTATTCATATCTGCATGTTTAATGCAGATGAAATGTTTCTTAGCTATGTTATCCACATACCAATAATACAGCTGGGGTTGGTTCCACTTTTTCTGATGACTGATATGGCGACCAATTTATTTTCAAAGTGGCCTCTATGTAAATATTATCCCTTGTGTCTTCACTACGTAATGTCTTTAGAAAAGTGTTAATTATTTATAGTTATGTTGGGTTGACTGTTTTACTACGTTGTTAAAACCGAAGTACATTGTCTAATCAAAGAAAACATGAGTTGGTCCTATTTTATTCTAATTTTCAAAATGGCTGCCGTGAAAATCGTATAATTCTTATCAAAACCATGCACATATCATTTAAACTGATTCTTTTCCAGATTATAATCCTATACATTAATTATTTTAAACTCACTATTTTTATTAAATTTTGCACCACATGGTCTTTATCAAAATATGTTTAACTATTCGGCAAAAACCAGGAACCCACGTTTCCGACGTTTCGGCACAAGGCCTGTATTATTGCGGAAACATTTTTATCAAAATAATCTGAAATAGTCTGAAACTGTATTGGCAGTACTATGTGACGTTCATATTGCAGCAGTAAATCGGATGTTATGAGCCGGACGCCACATACAATACAATATGCTACAATATGGACGTCACATAGGACTGCCAATACAGTTTCAGACCATTTTGAAATTACTATAATCATATATGAAACGAAATTATATATGACTAAAGTCAATTTCAAGTCACTGCTTATGACAATCATGTTATATTTCAAAATGGCCACTGTGTGTATGCAGGTTTTTTTATTAATTACGGATACAATGTTTTCAATGAGATCCATTACCATCTGCATTTGGGTCTGTATCTTATTGGTGTTCCTGAAAGGCAGTGCTGGCACAATCACACTCAAAATACTGTCAAAGTAGTTGCTTACATAAATTATATACCCATTATAAACTTGTATCCAGGAAAGTGAAGAAACTATTTCGAAAAGGCAGTATTTGTGTGACTTTTCGGCATTAATACGCCATCTACGCATGCTCAATATGTGTAGACGGCGTGTATAAAATGTCAGATTGATGGCCACAACACAGTTGGAGTTGAATACACAAATTGCATACCTAATACAGACGTGTATACAAGAAACTGTAGACAAATGGCTACATTGAAAAGGCAGTATTGTTCCATGGCCATTGTAATTATTTACGATAACCATACTTTATGGTCTTAAACTATCATAAGTCATGTGTCAATATAAAGTTGATCAGTGCCTTGATGGTCCAATATGCATTTCATTTGTTGACAATAATTATTGTCATATTATGACTTGATAAAGACGGAGACACTCTATACCTACGCATGCAAATCTGCATTAGGTTGTGCCTCGAAGGCAAGCCAGTGGATATTGCTTCCATATCATTGACTCTCGTAGAGAGCTGATATGCTCTGATTGAACACGAAGTATGAGGCATGTTATTTGGTCCGAAACAAGTTTGTTATGTGAAAAAAACACTATTCAAGTCCTTCCAGATAACAGGATATTTTGCTACTGCTGAAGCAATATGACCTGTCCATGAACCATGTTTCTGGCAAAAACATACCAGTTACCGATTCGCTATCCCACAAGTAAGTAACAGACATATTTCCTAACTTTACTAAGGGTATGCATTCACAAATACATGCAGTATTCGCGAGCTTAGCTGTCAGTGATCACGAGTTGCAAGAAATTGCAAACTTGACTGAGTAAGATGCACAATTGATTCTGCTAGAAAAAACGATTCCAAAATGATAACTTAATTGCAGAACGCAATGTCCGCAGGAAATATTGGCTGTATAGGATTACAGAGATAAGCTGAAAGGATCTAAGCTCATAGTTCTGATTCCACTTGAGTCCAATATGATGCAAGCTGTGCACAATGGTCATCTAGGCATTCTGAAATGTATCAGAATAGCGCAAGATGATACTATTTTCTAGTAAAATGATAGGAAGTTGTTCAATTGAAGATGGAAACCCAAATGCTAAGAGCAAGTTCTTTTCTTAAAAACAAAAGGTGCATGTACATACCTATATTTTATTTTACTGGGTATACTGGAATATCGAAACTCCCATAACCGGCATGGAATTGTCACCAGTACAGTTATTGATAGGACAGCGGCTTCAATCCAATTTACTGACCACTTGTGAGCAGGTATAATGCCAAAAGCTTCTATTTGTGACACAATCGATCAGATCCAGTCATCAACATAGCAAGAATAGATTATGATAAGTACACAGTAGCTTTAAACTTAAAAGAGCTAAATACTGGCGCCCTAGTTGGACTCCATAAAGGCAGCAAACTCTTGAGACCTGTTGCAGTCTGCTAGTGCAATACCAGATCATTTACTACATTTCTAGGATACTACATAT
>JAQRGA010001108.1:0-13634 GCA_029237695.1 Conchocele bisecta
AACATTTTTTAGCGTATATATTGATTTAAAACCCAAAACCATCGTTTTTATTAACTATTTTATCCACTAGCTTATCAATGTTTGATGCAAATGTAATCAGGCTCAGCATATATCCAGCTATCATCAGCAATATTTAAATCAGATGATTCAAGGTCAAGGTCATTTTCAAGGTCAAAGGTCAATATAATAATATTTTGTATTTGCACTTCATAAAGTTTAGGTATGTGAGTCACAACATAGCCAGATCATATTATTTCAACTTGGTTATTAATGCATTATCAATATTACACAAATCCACGTGATTAAATCGTCATAGAATGTCCTACGAATGCAGATATACGGAATTCAAGATGGCCGCTGGTTTGGAGATTGATAAGCAATAACAGAATATGTAGCACTTTAGCCAGTAATATCAGTATACATGTATAATGTGTAGTATTTTCTGTCTCAGTAACATAGTAAATATCATGTATGGTGGTCAGCACCTAAAACATCGCTGGAAAAACCAATGGTGGCCATTTTCCAAAATGGCCACCTAACACGATATATTGTTTTAGCAAAGCACGTTCCAAAGCGCTCTGATAGTATGGCATGTGACTCTCCAACAGCTCAAAGTCGAGCGGGATGTAGAAGCGGTGGCCGTAAGCGGCCGCGATCGCGTTGTCCCTTGCGAAGTTATCTACCTTGTTACCAGCCCCGATTCTAAGTCTGGTTACGTTCTTATTTGTGCTGGTGTCAATACCCTTAGAGACCGCGTTTTCACGCTCTTGCGCCATCTTCCACAGGTCCTGGTAACACTGATAGACGTCGCTGTCGTCGATCGACATTACCTCATTACCAGAAATCTTTATCATGGTCTTCTTGACGATGGCGCGACCCAGGTTCTGAACGACGGTTCGGTCCACGTCCGTCAACGTCAGCGAAATAGTGAAAGCGAGGCGAACAGTCCCCGGCACAATGACGTCGCTAGCTCCGAGGCTGGGGAAGCGGGCCAAGAGCTGCTGGTTCTGGTCGATCGTATATGGGTTGTTCTTAATAACGACGCTCTGTCTCACACCTTTAGCCCCGAGCGGCTCCCGCAGTCTGCGGTATGGATTGAATTTGCGACCGTATTGACTCGAATACATTATTGAAACTATATTAAACCCGTATGGTATTTTGTTTAATACATCGTTAACCATGGATGGTCGCGACTTTGGCATCGACGAATTCGATCTCACTACGGACGTCCGAGACGATGACATCGACGATGATGATGACTTAGATGATTACCTCGCGAACATCGATGAAACGGCCTTCGAGGAAATAGGTGGCGCTACCAGCACCGTTGGTCTAAGTCGGAAATTACTCGAGTCAGCTGAAGACGACTTGACTACTGCAACAGTTTGGTAGAAACAGGTGCGGTCCCGTCTGTCGGCCGCGACTACCCCAAGTTCGAATTGGATCTGGTCGTTATCTTGCGACTAAAAGCATCAGATGTCCCGATCGTCAACATGAAGACCGGAAAACCCCTAGTGCTGAGCACCATTGCCGGAAACCGGGGCGGTGGCGAAATCGTAGGGAGCGAACTAGGATTCGTAGATTAGAAGAGGGGTAAAACAATTATACCGGCCCGCACTGTAAAGACCCTACAGTCTACCGACGAAACTATGGAGAAGACGGCCGCCGCGATAGAAACTGTCGAGCTCAGCGAGATCCCTTGTGTACCACCGACGCTATTCGCACAATGGAGATCAGCGAAAACGAAATACTCAGCACGATGGATGACCCACCGTTACCTCTTGGCGAACTCCGGGGACTCGATAAAGTTCTGCAAACAGTTCGGGGCGACCTCTCCAAACTATCGGCGCTGGATGAACATATCGCGCTAGAAGAAAGGAAACTGGAGGAAGTCCGTGACGATAGAGAATCTACCGAGTGGATCACCGAATGCCTGCAGTCGTTGCGGGATGAAAGAGAAGCTCGCTTGGAGGCTGCCTTGACTAACCGTGACGCGCTCCGCACCCAAATGAGTCGGATCCGCGAAACAATATCGAGGGTCCTGCACGAGGAGACGACACTCGGTGAGCGTCTTCGCATTCTGTTCAGAGAGAGGGTGTCACGATAGCAAGCATCTCCGCAGCTCTCTGCGTGACTATATCGACCATAGTTCTAGCTATTACTGGAGGTGGTGGTGCAGCGGCTGCACCCGCGCCAGCACCAGCACCCGCGCCATCCGGCGGAGCAAAGGAGTGGGTAAAAAAAAACAAAAAAACTAAAAGCCCTCGCCAGTCTCATGGCTAAATTAGCCGGAAAGGCGTCTGCCGCGCTGCCTGTGCTGATTGGGGGTCTCGTCTCCTTCTTGCTATCTATATTATCAAAAACGGCCGGATGGTTCGCCGAGAATCATTGGGCTTTAATCGTGGCGATCGCCGGTCTCCTACTATTAACCTCCCGAGAGTTGTTCCTAAAACCAACGCGCGAATAGTCCGACCGCCACGAGGGCGACGACGAGCCCTAATTTCTCCTCCTCGTGGGTTGTGACACTAGTTCCTAAGGAACTTGATGGAGTGCTTCGTGGTGGGGTGGGTGCTTGCGGTTTTATGAAATCGTTTCCACTTTCAACTCCGCTCCCGAGCATGTTGGGGGTGCGCTTGATGATATCCGCGTTCACGTTTCCGTTGTAGCCGATTTTTGGTTGACGGTGGCGATTACGATCTGATTATTGTAACAGTCAACCGGGTCGTCTCGTAGTATCATACTGCTCGGCGCCATATACAGACCTAATCAAAATGCATAGTCTACTAGGGTGCTGGCCCGCTGCAAAATGTCTTGATACCGCGTGATCGCATCCGGGAGGGCCACCGGAGATGAGATGGCGTCCTCGACAAGCGATAAGAACTGTTTTTGCGCGTCAAACGCCGTTCCCGTGCCCAGTATAGCACTGCGCGTTTGCTTCTGTGAGCCGGATGGCCAAAACGTACGTGCGAATGGAGTCGTTGAGGCGAATAACCCCGCCCTGCGTATATCAAGTGCTTTTATCTAACATAAATGTGGTCCTCGCATTTCGCATCTGTGGAGTAGGTATTCCATGTGGGCTACTTTAGTAGGTAGCCAATGACAATACACGCAAGCCCTCCAAGCACTTCATCACCGAACGTCATCGTATTCAACTTATAATTATATTTAGTCCATGTCGCCATTTTTCTAACTGCTGGTGTTTTAGTCCCGGGATCACTCCACAACCCTGAGAAATATACAGGGACTTTATTCAGATGCCCACCACAAACTAGGCCTTTAAGGTGAACTAACCCTAAACTGTTGGTTGGAGTATATACTTTTTGTCTCCAGTCCGCGTCTTTTGGTACCCAAAATTCGTTACACAGTCTTTCGAACGCCCTATGGTTGTATGTGCTGGAAATGGGATTCCAGCCGTCGTCTTGAGGTAGTGGAGTACCTAGTTCTTTGAGAAATCCTCCTGATAGTGTAATACACATGAAAGTTGTAGACACTTCGGAACATGACGTTCTTGCACGTCAGGTGGTCTTCATGTGAAACTCCACATCCACCTGTTGCACACCAAATAGCAAAATTTAGCTGGTTCTGTCAGAAGCTCATATGGGAAAAATCCCATCTTTCATTATTACATCTAGACTAGTAGTCTTTGGAACTACATATTTCTCAAACATGTTAGGGAAATTGGTGGCAAATCCGCTGTCCGGTCTAACTGTTACAGTTGGGTGTATAAAGGGGTTAACAACGTCTTTTTGCGTGTATTTACCACCAACTTTATATTTTGCCTTAGAATTAAAGCCAAAAGCCTTAGAATTAAAGCCAAAAGCCTTGGTATCCATTGAAAAAGATATTATCATGTTTGTTACTATCACTAATGTTCAAAAAGAGAGTTGTCAACTTCAGAAGTCGATCGAAAACTGCTGCGGAAAAAAAGGCCGGCCTCAGATCAATCACCTTCACGGTAGGCTGGCGAAACGTGGGGAAGGATCAAGGGTTCGCGTTTGGGGGTGGACAAGGTGGTCGAGTTCGTGATCCAAAACTGCTAGCCCCAGGACTTTGGAGCGCCGGAGACATACACAAATTTGTTGCGACGGAACTTGCGGGTCGAGCCAGCCTCGTAATTTCAAAGATCAATGGGTTGGTGACATTCAAGGTCGAACACGGGTGGGCCGTAACCGTGACAACTGAGCTAGCACCCCTGCTCGGTTTCGAGAAGGCACACTCGGCTAACGACGGCATGTTTAAATTGGAGACCTAATTCGGAGACAGCCCAGTGAATTTCGCAGTCACAAAAAATCTTCACATTCACTTCATACAGCTCAGTACATCCGATAACGTGGTAGAAGGGGCTCCGAACACAATACTAAAAGCTGTGCCTGCTGGTGACAGTTTCATCGGCGAGACGGTGAACATCGACTTTCCAACACCCGAGATGAAACGTTTGGAATCGGGGCACATCCACGAATTGAAGATCTCTATTCTCGATGATAAAGCGCGAGAGTTGAAGAACGATTAACCGATTTCGATCGTTCTAGAAATAACCGATTAAACATAATTATTTATATATTTATATATTAATCATGAGCATATACGGCCCAGGTAGACCCAGCGCAGAACAGGACGTTCCCGTCGTGGGTGCAGCATATGATGAAGCCGCAATGAGAAGGCTGGAGGGAATGATAACGCAGGCCCGCACAGAGGCGGCTACGGCGATTGCGCACGTTCGGCGATTGCAAGCTCGAAAACCCATCATAACAGTTTGTGCAGAGGAGCGGGGTTCACTGAACGAGGGTGGCCACAAATATTCATTCGGTGCCAACGCGAGAAACAGATATGGGGGATACACCATGGCAGTGTCCGGGACGATTCTGCAAATGGCGGTCTGCTCGGGCAACTTTAAGGAACACGCCGCTGCCGAAGTCCGAGTGAATCTCGTCCTGAACGGGGTAGAGCAGAATTCTGGCGTCACCAAACGCGCGGGGCAGAGGTCAGGGTTTACGATATTCGATGATAACACTACAATTGAAGTTTCCGCAGGTAGTGTTATTAACTTTGTTACGAAAATCACTGACCAAGCGACTTCCTCCACTATTGTAACACTGTTAATAGAACTTGATTTATGATGAATGACGAGAAACTATATCCACACTTACCTTCGGGGACGGCCGACCCGGCACCAGGATCGTCGATACAACAGATTCTACAGCACGAGGGAGACACTCGGACGGGTCATGCGAAGAAATATAGGCGAGCAGTCAATATAGTCGAGGGGGTGAGCACCGCGTTAGCCTCAGCTTCCGTTGTAAGCGGAGTGGGGAGTGTGCCTTTATTGTCAGCAGTCGTCGCTGCACCGGTCGCGGTGATCTTGAGTACCATAGCGGCTGGGGCGGGACTGCTTTGCATGACGACCAGACTCGTGGGCCGAAAACTAGAGGCCAAGAGTCGAAAGCACGACCGAATAGCTGTTCTCGCGATGTCTAAGAAAAACAGTATCGACGGTATCGTGTCGAAAGCGATAGCCGACAACGATATATCAGATAGCGAGTTCAAACTGGTCGTCGAAGAGATGGCCAGGTACCAGGAGTTAAAGGGCACGATCCGGTCCAAAGCCCGACGCCAAATTCTCACGGACGAAGACGTAACAAAACTCGTCATGGAGGGGAGGGCCGACGAGAGAAAAAATCTCCTCGCCCGCCTCGGGACGTGATATACTTATTCGTGTGTCTGCAGCGGCAGCAGGAGATCCCTTCACAATACAGTCCAGCTGTTCCGACGGCCCCTCCATACGGAACATAAAACTCTTTCGGGCCCCGTTACACCACCGTCACTTATCAAAACTACGCATCAGATCGGTTCTATGTTTCTAACTGACTTTCTGATTTGAATTATTACTAAACGATAATACTTACGAGCACGTAATTCCTTGCTAACCAGTCGATGAGTAGCGCGAGTGCCACCGCATGGTGGACATAGCAGTGACTCGGATCTGGTCCCTACCCCGCAATGCATACATGGGCGAGGCGAAACGGAACCTCTTCTCATCCATGGCCGGTGATGCTTGCAATACTCGTAAATACCGGTACGATGACATCTCTCGCGACTACCTGTCTTCAACCACGCACAATTAACTAGAACCATTGTGTGATTACATATACTGAGTATAACCAATGGATTATTATCTCTAATAGGGTGTAATCTCATTTATAACTTCTCATCCGGTCGAGGAAGTATCGTGGTTGCTGACAAATAATTTCCACTCTTCTTATCCATACCGTGCGAACAGTGGGGAAAATGCAAGTAGTATATGAGAGTCAAACATGATACCACCTCCTGATGGGAGTCACCGCGCGTAGCCGGTGGCTTCCAGAGGGAGGTGGTATCATTTTGACTCTCATATACTACTACATGAATCGTATTTTATTAATTCGTTCCCACGAAATAACAATTCGTTCCATCAATTTAACAATTCGTACACTCGAAATAACAATTCGTTCCCACGATAAAACAATTCGTTCCCTCGAATTAACAATTCGTTCCCACGAAATGACAACTCGTTCCCCCAATTTAACAATACATTCCCTCGAATTAACAATTCGTTCCCACGATATAACAATTAGTTCCCACGAACTAACAATTCGTTCCCGTGGGAACGAATTGCTATGTCGTGTGAACGAAATGTTAAATGATAATAATAATGAAAAAATCCATGTCCCCTGCGTGGCTCCGTACCCAGTATATACCCAGTAATGTAAGTACATGTGTAATATTACTGAACCGTACAACCAATACATAGTTTTCAGTAATGTAAGTACATGTGTAATATTACTGAACCTTACAACCAATACATAGTTTTCAGTATTTAAGTTTATCCCGTGAACACAGTGCGTATGTGCCGTGAAACACGGTGCCGTGAAACATTTTTGATATCCTGTCAATACGACCTAATCACTGCGTATGAATATATGTGGTGGTTGTGGTTATTATTTTTGCATTTTAAAGCCATGTGTATGTGTCGACGGGATAAATAGAATAGTAGGTTAATGCCGTGAATGGGAAAAATATCTGGCGCGGCACGGAAACGGGATGTGCTCGGCAGAGCCTCGCCCATCCCGTTTCCTAAGCTTTGCCAGATATTTTTTCCCATTCACGGCACTAACCTACTGTTCTCTATATATATGGGCCATATATATACCTTACGTTACCGTACGTTCTCTGGCGCCGACATTGGTTATGGTATAAGGGAAATAACTCGTGTTTGCATGGTGTTACAGCTCCCAAATATAGAACAACTACACTATGGTTTGACTAGAAGAGCACGTTTAACAAACCGCTACAGTGGAACCTCTCTAAACCGGACACCAAGCAAACACCTGTGATCTTATTTTTGACGAGTTTCTTGGTTATTTATCTCCGGTGATAATGTCTGTTCCTGTTCGCATAGCACACAACTATGGCTCAGAGTGATCAAATGCTTGATTTACAGTGATACCTCTCTAAGCCGGACACACTGGCATTGTATTTTATCAGGTAACCTGCCCCGTATTGACCGAATACGCACTGACTGATAACATATTGCTGTATCAGCCATTGACCTCATACAAACATCCGGGTTAAAATGAAGTGACAAATGACGTTCCATTGGTCGGATGGCGTCACGTGACGTTACCGAATGACGTCAGTGTAATGACGCAACGTAAACAAGTCCGAATTCTGTCAATTAACTGTGGTCATTTTCGAGCATAGAAAGTTACCTGAGAAATAGAATACCAGGCTTGTGTATTTTGATATCAAGTGTATCAAGATCGGCTCGGAAATGGTAGGAATTCCTCGTCATGCCTCGGAATTCCTACGCGTTTCCTAGCCTCGCCTGATAAACCTGATATCAAAAGACACTAGCCTGGTATTCTCTATTTATCAGGTAACCTGCCCTGCATTGACCGAATACGTACTGACTGATAACATAGTGTTGTATCAGGCATTGCCCTGATACAAACTTCCGGGTTACAACGAAGTGGAAACTGACGTTCCGTTGGTCGGATGACGTCACGTGACGTTACCGAATGGCGTGAGTGTAATGACGCAACATAAACAAGTCCGCGTTCTATCCATAGATAACGACGTCATCTTTGGTCATTTTCGAGCATAAAACGTTACCTGATAAATAGAATACCAGGCTACTGTCTTTCGATATCAAGTTTATCAGGCTCGGCTCGGAAACGGTAGGAATTCCTCGGCAAGCCATGGAATTCCTACGCGTTTCCTAGCCTTGCCTGATAAAATTGATATCGAAAGACAGTAGCCTGGTATTCTCTATCTTATTTCGCATACTTACATCACTGTCATCTTGTAATGTCAAGATCATAGTTGTCTTGCTACATGTATATGAATGAATACACAAAGTCAGGTCTACCTATTGACAAATACAACAATTCCATATGTGCACACTCAGTGTGCAACTTTGTTGGATTGAATACACACCAGGGGCCATTTCACTAAATTTCGTACGATTAAAATGTCCGTAAGTGCAGATTTAGGATCGTCTGGTAAATTCAATGTATGGACTTACATTTATTGAACATAGGCTGCAAATGTTTAATAAATGTCAATCCAATAATTGTTTACAAGAAAACATTGTTAGTTTGATATTTACAGACTATCATAATTTTGCACTTACGAACATTTTAGTCGTATGAAGTTTAATGAAATAGCCCCCATGCATAGCTGGTATAATCGTATAGTTTGGACAGTATGGCAAAATTACATCAATATATGACTCTCTAAACCTGGAGGTCCCCAGGGTGTCCGGTTTAGAGAGGTTCCACTGTAAATCAGGCATATGAAATGTATTGGCGAGCTTTTCCATTTTGTACATTCATTAACATCTGAGATAAATGATCAAGAAACACATCAAAAATAAGATGTCAGTGTCAGATCAGATATTGGTGTCCGGTTTAGAGAAGTTCCACTGTACGTGCTTGGCTCGGTACCTAATGTTCGACTATGAGGAATATACTGGAGCATATAGCTCTCTGAAAGTAACATTTATGCCCGAGTCATCATTGTTAAATAGCTGTTATTGGAGCAATGGGGCCTATGGGTTTTGTGACAATGTAATCTCAGATCCATGTGCATCCGCACAGCCTGATCACGATCTGCTCTGTTCACCATTCCATCAACGAAACAACCGTTATGCTTCTTGCAAGCAATATAGACCGTCATCAGGCTACATGAATGTGATATTTGATCAGGAGCTACATTGGTCACAAATCCTATTAGCCCCATTTCTCCAGTCACATCCACATATCAGTGCACGTGTATTCGGTCGATGTCTGAACTCCTGATAAATGTCCTTCTCCACTGGTCGTATTGCGCCGGTTTTTGTCGAGAGGTTCAAACTTGATTGTGTGATAAGGCAACATTTGTTATAGTATATTAGTAACAAATGCAAGCCCTATCACACACCAAACTTGAATATATGTGCCGTGTGCCTCCGCCTTGTATATGTTCACTTCTATTTGTGCCTTTGTGAGTTTTGTGTGTACTCCAACGTATAGGAATGTAGGAGTTGAAAGCCAATCTGGACGAGTGGACAATTAAGAATGTGTCGAATAGTTACACGTATATGTAAGATGTTTCTTATGGAACGCCAAATCTACAGACACACATAATCATTGCTCTAAATAATTAGAGCTAGCATTAACTATTTAGAGCTAGCATTACATAGCTAGAGATAACCTTAGCTATGTAGAGTTCCTGAAACGCCAAATATACATAAACTCAAATAATTATTTCGAGCTCTAAATAATTAGAGCTAGCATTAACTATATAGAGCTAGTATTGTTACGCGCCGGCTATGGGGCGTGTACCCTATACTGTTATGATCCTCTTTTGTTTGAGCAGAGCCGCTGTATGATTTTGTATCAGCTGTTAAAAGTGCCTCCTTGGCTCTTGGACTGTGGACTACTCAGTCACCAAGGCACGCGCTGAGGGCTGAGTTTGTCTGATTGCTTTACTTTGGTCTGACTGCCTGGTAGTATCATGTAGTGAGAAGTACAGCAATCAAACTACAAGCCGGCAGCCTGTGCGTTATGACTAGGACTGCTGTCCTTGTGGTTCTCTATGGACTGGATGTGGGATGAGACACCACTCAGTAGGAACGTTGGGAATTCACAAGTAGCCGGTTGAATTATAACAATTTAATAAGCTGGTAACTGACGGTGAATGGCAGATACATGGACAACACAATTGTTTCACATACGTGTTCACTAAGAGTAACCAATACTATCTTGTTTTAGTGAAACAGATGAAGATGGTTCAAATGCATTATATATTTATAGTCATGTTTTAGTTACACAATAAAATGGCATGAAGTATGGAAACTGATTCTGTCAAACTTATCTCGAAATTGTCGGACGCTCGATCTTAATGCTAATGTGGGGTGCTAACATAATATCACGGTCACACTTCAGTAGCATACGAACACATTATAATTTGTTAGTACCGCGCGAAGTCACAAACCAGTAATTAATGTAAAGATAGTTCTGTGCCGGGCTGGTTTAAACGAAATATTTAACATGAAATTTAGCCACCTAGCATTGCGGTGAATACACGTATCTATGTGTATTAATAATGCTATAACAGGATAAGACGGTGTAATATATGTTGCCGTAAATAATGTCCAAAGTGATTCTGAAGACTTATTTATGACTAAATATAAATGTACTTGCTACGAGGATGATGTTATAATGATCTTACTGTGGAATTGATGTGATACATTTTTCTCACGAAATTTGCGTGGAGGTGTTGTTTGTGAAAAGCCAAAAGTCAGAATGAATCAACAGAAAAAATCGGGGTTCTTTTATACCCATGGGTTGGCCGGCGGCCAACGGCCACTAATTTGTAGTCGCAGCGGCCAACGGCCAATTTTCGGTCAAAACGGCCAGCGGCCAATAATTTGTGGTCACAACGGCCACTTTTGGGTCGGAGCGGCCACTAAAAGTTGGCCGCTCACGTGAAGATCTCGAGACCGGCCAGAAAATACTGGCCGGGCTCGTGAACGACCCAAAACAATTGGCCGCTGACGTATAAGTTGCCAGGGCGATCTCGTGAGCGGCCAGACAATGTTGGCCGCTCGCGTGCGGTCTACAATATTACAAACCGCCAAACTCGCCTGTTACGAAACGCACCAAGACGCATATTTCATCGATAAATACAGATAATTAATAAGTAATACTTTTCTGAAAGTACAAATAAACCTATGATTGTATACCAGAAAGGTATTGTTGAAAGAACCCTTCATTGCTGGTCTTTGAAAGTCACTTCGTTTCGTCAAATTAACAATCCCAGAACGCAACGAACAAGATGGATTATTTCAATGTGGATTATTTCTATTGCTGAGAATGAAGGCACGTTTTCTCAATTTAAATTGCTCTCTTGGATGGTTAGGCGTGGGCCATTTGACGAAATGATGTGGTTGAAAGCAAATTATCTGACAGCAAGCGTGGTTTTGCATCTAATGCTAAAATGATGGACTTTGGAATGACTGAATGTTGAACACGGATACAACAGGTGCGCAAATTGGAAGCATGTGATAGTGACAATGAATTCAGACAAGACCGTGATGTTTTAAGGTGTGTGCTGGGTCTGAATATGAGTTCCAGACGCACACACATGCCTACACTTCACTGCTTGTCATATCGACATAACAAGAAATATAATTTACAATAGTGAAGAGTGTTAGTAGTTCCTGAGGTTCACATCAACACTGATGGACAACTTAATAATGGGAGGTAAGTCACATATGCCGATGCATATCATTATCCCCTGGTTTGCTTGGCAAAACTCATGTTGCCAAATACTATGGGTGAATAGTTCCACTAATATATGTTGTGTAAGACATCCTGGACCACTATTAATAATATATTGCTACTGTTAATATTGTTGCTATGGTTTTTATCATTGTAATGTATTATTGTTATTACTTTAAGTATTATAACTGTTGTTAATATGATTAATGTTATCATTTCGTCAGTGTTCTATGTTAATTAGCCTTCTTCATCTTCGTCACTGTGCTGCGGACGGCTGGCGAACGTGACCGGCCGCGGCCCTTGACTGGTGCGGGAGCCGACCGTGACTTCTCTATGCCCGCCAACCTACGCTCCATTCGCGCCATCTCGTCCGTCATCCGGTCTGTGGCCTTCACCTGTTCTCTTGTGGCCCTCGCGTGGGTCTCGATGGCAGCCACGATGCTAGCGGCTGCATCCTTGATCGCGGAAGCAATCAATGACGTAGGGTCTGCAGGTGTCGGTGTCGCTGTTGTACAGCCGGTCTCTACCGCCAGTGGGTCGGTGGCCTCTGCAGCCCGCAGAAGGCTCGGCAGGATGTACTCGTCCTGCAAAGGCGTGTTGTGGAGCTTGTCTGCCTTCTTCGGGCCGTGGTGGGTCAGCATCCCGGTTGACTGTCCCTGCTGAGCCGCTGGTTGCGCCGTTGGGAACAACAGTTCTGTTAACTCGTCAAACTGATTGGTGACGTCTGGCGCGCACCTCCTGAACTTTGAAGCAGACGGACCCACCGCTGTAGACTGCACCACACCGGACTCTGTTCTCATCGCCAGAAACTGGGGGCTGGTCGTCTGATCTGGTTGCTGGTCGACTTTAAATCGAGCCATCCCCGCTGCCTGGCTAGGCGGCTGCACCCCTGCATTCAGCATACCTCTCGTGGCACTGGCCCGATTGGCTGACGACGCCCGTCTAAATGGGGTGAGGCTGCTTCGTGACGTTTCTTCAATTAGCCACGCTGGCAGCTCTGCTTCGTCGTCCTGTTGGTCAAAAATCGACTCGTCCTCTGGGTCGTCGATCATCTCCTCGGTACCCCTCTGCAGTGGTCTCATGTGTTTGTCCCCGATCACTATGGGATTATTGGACTTGTGCAGCATAGCTGCCACATCTGCTGGGTGCCGGTTTTTCGCCTCATCCATATGTCGCTTGTAACGTCGGGTATGTTTGGCGAGATCTGCAGCTTCTAGACAGCGGAAATTGCAGAGACTGCAGGAGTATGGTACCCCATCAAAGGAGACATGGTGTTTCAGGACGTGGGCGATGATCCGGCCTCTCCGGTCCACCTTGCTACATCGAAGGCACTGGTATTGGAGGCGTTTGTCCATGTTGGCGGACAGCGAGGGCGAGCGGGCTGACGTCGGCCATCCTGTCTGTAAACAAAGAACCACAGTGTGCAGTACGCCATTAATTCCGCTACAGATTATATACCTGCACCCATACTGTCATTACTGAACACACTTGATATTACAGAGTTTATGCTTATATGTTCGTAATAATCACTGAATTATATTAGTAGCATGCACTATGTACTATTGTACTGTCCAGTGGTGAGAATCATTGTTTTCAAGTGTTAGGTCACTGCTTGTGCCCTCGCTAACCGTCAAATGTTAAACATGGTCCGACCTGGATACTATCTCCAATATGGGCACTAGTACACTGATTGGAAGCTGGCCTCATAAGTTACACTGTATGTGTGTTAGTGTTTTGAATAATAGAACTACATATACTGGATAATTATGTTGACAAAACGAATTATGTTCCGATCTCGTGTTGTACCGACTAATATATATTTATTATTGTCGT